>CBVK0100635689.1:0-11310 GCA_900067695.1 Picea abies
TATCAGATGATATGATTGTTGTGGAGACTATATGTCCCTAGAAAGTAGTTGTATGCTACGGTGGTGGATGTGCTCCACCAGTAGTGACTGTGTGTCACTGGTTAGTAGATATGTGCTACTAGAAGTGGTTGTGTACCACTCCGTAGTAGTTTTGTACTACTATGGATAGACACAATTGTGTTTTATTGGATGGCATTGTAGCAGTTGCATGTTATTATTTGATTGCCATGGAGACTACCACTAGTGTCGGAGATGATTTCCAGCTAGATGGATAGTCAATGTGCTGGTGGACAAACATTCTCCTTGTGGAGAATGGTCCAAGTTGACAGATTGTTGACATCTCATGGAATCGTATTTTCCTAAGGCACAGGTTGTGGCCCAATTAGGAAAATGGTGTGGGACCGATATTCTCTTGAGGCACAATTATTGGCTTGAACAGGTTGAATAGTTTTCCCCCTAAGGACATGATGTATCGATTGGGGTGGTTGATAAAAGACCGATATTTTCTAAGGCATATGGGTAGATATGGATCTCTATGGTACATATGACCCGATTAGAAAAATAGTCTGAGACTGGCATTCCTATAGGAATGGTCTCTGTAGCCCATGGCGTGGCTTTCAGCATCTGTTGGGACATACATTCTTCTAGGACGTATGTTTGAATTAGAATAATGGTCCTTGTATCACTCTGTTGAGTGAGTGACTTATTCAGCCTCATGCCTTATTACTCAGGTGGAGTATGGCTTTGAGAGATGATGCAGATGATGCTATCAGATGATATTGATAGTGGTGATGTTGCTTGTGAGTTTATCTACGTGATCATGAGATAAAATGTGTGGCCATGATGATGCTACCGGTTGAATGGTCTATTTGTGCTCAAGACCATTCCATTTAATACATCCCTAGCTTGGAGGGAGTGTTGATATTATGGTAGTTGCGGGAGGTATTAACCTCTATGTGTAACCTTTAACGAGACTAGAATATTTCAGGGAGTAAGAGAAACCCTAAAACATTGGATAGTAACCCTAAAAGACAAATCGGCTCAAAAGAATAATTAATATTGAGTTATTATCCTCCATAAGTATAAGTCGGACCAGTTAGGTCAATTGGAAGACTATAAATAAGAGGGCGTTAGAGATCATGTGTCATTCACACTCTTACAACTCACACAGATTAGTGGTGCGCAAGTTTGGAGAAGGGATGCACCTGCAACTACTGCAACTGGGACTTTGGACTTGGTTATGGTTTGGACTTTCTGACTTGGTTATGGTCTGGACTTTCTATTTGGCATGCTAGCCTTGGAGAGAGATGCGCTACTTTGGTTAGCTATTGGTTTTAAGGTCTGCTTCCAGAATTATTTTGTCTGTCAAGGTTAAAGGTGCTCAGGGGTGGTTGCGTGCCTATGGTTGGGTGACAATATTGCTATATTTTCTATGGAAAAACGAGCACATATCTTTAATTATAACACCCCTCTCTTAGGGGGGATTGAACATGTTCTCAATACTCAGAACTTTTCTCCCTCAATATTTCTATATCCTCAAATGGAACCTCAAAGATTTCCAAAGGCCAATCCATTCCTAGAAATAATCTCTAATCATCTAGAAGATAAGTATCTAACCCTAGAAAATCCCATCACATAGTCTAGTGGGGTTCTTACTCAAAAAAGGGCCAATAGCAATAGGGGGAAGATGATGAAGACCTCGAAGAAGAAAGATTCATGAATAATCTTGGGAGGAAAATTCTTAAAGAAAGGAGAGAAGCAATAGTGTCCAAGGAGAAATACCTAGGGCTTCAAGCATCTATTGAGAGCTCTTTCAAAATAGGATTCAAAATCATATTTGTAAAATGTTTGGGAAGGCAAGTGATGCCATATCTCATGAGAGGCAGTTTGAAACCTTCATCAATGAAATAACTAAGGTATCTCCTAAAATAGTAGGGGAATGGGAAGCAGGTTTAAAATAGAATCTTTAAGGGACTTGATAATATTTGAAAAACAAGTTGTTATCCTCATGTAGTAGACCAAGCTCAAAGATAATGTGATTCTAGAAATAGATAGTAAGAAGTGGAAAGAAAGACGAGGGATAGCAGCCAATGCTCGAGAGGCTTCGGGGGATATCTACACATTACGAGACAAGATAATGTTTGAGGTAGTTCACACTCAAGTTACCCAACAATGGATCCTAGTTATTCGTGTTCATCAAGAATCTAGAAAACAAGTTCAGATATATAATGTTTATGCTCTTGTACAATATAAAGAGAAGAGTGATTGTTGGAAATATTTAAGCGAAATACTAGACTTTCGTTATGTTAAAAAAAATATTGTAGCATGTGACTTCAACATGGTCGTATCCAACAAGGATAAAGGGGAAGGAAGTGTAGTTTGGGATCACTTCAGAGAGAGAAGGGATGACATCAAGGATCTAGTGAATGTTGCCCCAAAGAGAGTAAAGTATACATGGTCAAATTGAAGGGTGGGACCAAGTCACATAATTGCGACGCTAGATGGATTTCTCCATCACAATGACTTCTTGCTCGAAAATCTATCATTATCCTCTTATATCAATCCATTCAGAATTTTTGATCATAGATCTATCTCATAAAGTTTTAACCAATTCAAGACTTTGGTTTTATCCCCTTTCATTGAATAAATCTTGTATGGTTGCATGACTCAAGAGAAATGGACACAATAAGAGAGGTCTAGATCAAACCAATCCAAGGTTCTCCTTCATATGTGTGGGAGAAAAAACTCGAGCAATCAAGATGGATCTAAAATCTTGGGGAAAATCCTCCTTTTAGCACCCATTGTAGGAAAGATTGGATATCCAAGATCAACTGAGTAGTTTGCAGTCCAAAATGGAATCAAAAGAGGCAGCGCAATAGAGTCTTTTAGAGAATTGAAATCTATGCAGAAGACTATATCAAGTGAATAGGAAATAGGAGCATTGGAGGATAAATAAGGAAGTTTATGGTTGAAAGTTGGGGACAAGAATACATCATTCTTTCACAAACAAGTAAAGAAGACTCAAAAATAAGAATGTATAAGAAATAACCCTAGAGAATGGAGAAAGGCTCGTTGAATTTGAGTCCATCAGGGAGGTGGCTCACAACCATTTCAAAGCTTTATTCTCGGAGGATGAAGAGGTCAATCCTAAATTTGTTGTTGCAATGCTCCAAGGGATCCTGAGACTAGTCAGAGATGAGGAAAATAAAGAGTTGGGCAAGGAAATCAATGAAGATGGAGTGATTGATGTGATAGGGAGTCTAGACTTAGACAAAGCTCTAGGCCTTGATGGGTTTTCAATTCACTCTTTCAATCTTGAGGACTATCATATAATTTACATTTGTTGTATGTTGAACTAGTCTAGAAGGAATCCCAAGCTAGGAGGAAGTACAAATTCATTTTTTTCCTCGAT
Organism: Picea abies; assembly: GCA_900067695.1. Classification (NCBI taxonomy): domain Eukaryota; kingdom Viridiplantae; phylum Streptophyta; class Pinopsida; order Pinales; family Pinaceae; genus Picea; species Picea abies. Next base: position 3,413 of record CBVK0100635689.1, read on the forward strand.
CCCAAAAGAGAGCCACCCCACCACCTTTTCAAGATTCTAGCCCATTTATCTTTGTAACGTTGCTTACAAGATCCTCACAAAAATCCTAAAATATTGAATAAAACATATTATTCCAAATATTATCTCAGAAAATCAAGGAAGTTTCCTCTGAAAGACACAAATTATTGAATTATTGATAATATTCCTCTTGGGTAAGAGACAATCCATTCTAGTAGAAGGAATAAAAAAAAAGGAATGATCACTAAAATGGACATGGCAAATGCATTTGACAAGGTATATCATTTCCTTTTGTTTGAAGTTTTACAAATGTTTGGTTTTCCAAATACCTTTATTCACTAAATAAAAGCCCACAATGGATTCCCATGGGTAGTCCCGTTGGTGTAATGTAGACCCACCTCTTTCTTCAAAGAGTACTACAACAAGTTTGTTAGATTTCACTTCTTCTTTATATATTTATGGAAAACTCTTTGAGAAAAATATTAGAACAAGAGAGGATACTTGCAAACCTTCAAGGAATCCTTATAGTCAAATCACTCACAGCATGTAGATGATACTCTTTTGATGGCCGTATATTTGACCATAATTGTTGAGAGATTTAAGACTAGCACAAGCACATTATTAAAAGTGCCTGATATGGGTGGATAGGAGTCATTAGTTTTGGTGGAAAATGTTACCAATCTGTTTTTATCAACCTTTTTTAATAATGTGACTGTCTAAATTAAAATACTTTAACTTAAATTAAAATACTTTAACTTAAAGATAAAATTGAAATTAAAAAATTATAAATTCAATTATAATTAATAAATTATGTTGAACAAATTATAATTAAAAACTTCTTGAACGGAAAACCATCCAAATATATAAATTAATGAAATGATTCATGTAACATCATTACAGATTTAATTGGGCCTGTTTACATGTCTTTCTCATCAGATGAACCAGTCTTGACGAAGGAGAATTGAGACGCAAAATAAAGGACTGTTACCTACAAATCCACAAAATTAAGCAAACTCAAAAATTAAAAATTCTCCACGATTGTAACACTGAATGCATAGTAAAGCTAAAAGGTACCACGACTGTACCTTCACAGCGTCGAGATCCTCCTGGCCGCTCGATCTCGGCGAAGTTTCTTGACGGTCTTGGAGCAGGGCCACTGTGTCAAGGCCTCCATGGCAGAGCCCCACCCGCAGAATACCGCTGAGAGTGCAAAGAAACAGAGAGTGCGAAGAGAGCAGAGAATGGAGAAACCAGTCTTGGAGGACAGGGGATCACCCATTTGGAAACTATGTAAGGTAGTGAGTCCCATCATCCAAGATCGTTTAACTTGGTTTCAAGATCTGGGAGGATGGAATCATGGGGAAGCATCCATTAATATGTCATTGGGAATAAGTTGAAATAAGAGAATGGTTAAGGATCGTGTAATCCTCAATCTATATGAGTTATTGATGTGAGATTGATTGAACTTAGGCCATTGGAAAGGATGGAAAGTGTTATCTTTGTTGGATTCGATTAAAGGCTGAGTTGCATTCTCTCCTCTCCCATCTACAAGGAGAAACCCCACTAAATATTCATATCCAAGATAGCCTGAGTTGGGGTCCTCAAGGAAGAATGTTAGGAAAGGATACTCTTTAAAACTAAGCAATATCCCTTAGCCTCCAAGGTCAGTGTTGTGGAAACAAATTTCGAGAGGAGATGGTTTGTTGAAAGTGAAAATATTTTGTAAGATTATGGCCCATGGGGGCTTCTAACATCAGATAACTTAAGAAATAAAGGGGTCAAAGGTCCATCGAGATGCTCTTTATGCTACATGGTTGAAGAATCATTAGGCCTTCTCTTCATGGAGTGTGATTTCATAAAACATGGAAAATATCCTTCATTGCACTAGGGAAAAGTGTGGATATCCCCTAGAACTGGCAAGAAAAGTTCACCATATGGCATAAAATGTTAAAGGCACATTTTAGAACAGGTATCTCATAAACCGAGTATGGTTGGGAATGCCAAAATCCTTAAGTTGGAAAATCTAGCTAGCAAGAAATAGAGTTGTTTTCAAGCAAGAGAGGCTTTCTCTAAGAATAGTAGCAACTCAGGGAAGTGGGTTACTTTCAAAGTCAATTTTATCTAAGGGAGTAAAAGGGAATAACTCTATCATTTTAGAGTATAAAAGCACTGGTAGCTAAGGGAACTTTTGATTGGGGGAATGCTTAGGCCCAAAATTTCCTTGAGTAGATCTCAACTAGCATCCTTGTGGCAGCGTAGGATAGAGAGTGAATTTCAAAATTGGAAATACAAGGAGAAGGACATTTTATTCTTCGTTGGAACCTCTAAAGGCAATATAGGGTTGGCGGGCTGGGGGGGAGGCTTGTCTTCAATTCCAAAGGAAATCAAGAAATGGGCTGGGGGGGAGGCTTGTCTTCAATTCCAAAGGAAATCAAGAAATAAGATTTTCTTGGGGTTAGAAGAATCCACCAACAACCAAGATGAGGTGTTGGCACTACATCAAGGATTAAAGATTCTCAAATCAAGAGGAATAAAAAACCTAATAGTAATAAGGGACTCTTCAATCACAATTAGACATATGTGAAACCAATTGAACTCTCGGAATTTGTGTCTATCCAAATTAATAATAGAGTTCAATGGGTGGTGAGAACTTTTGAATCGATAGAATATTCTCAATTTTTTAGGACTTTTAATAACCTCGCTTATCTTAAAGAAAATGAGGTTTTTTCATTAGAATTTGTAATGTTGAGTATAAATTGAGGAGTTCCAAACATCTCTTACCTCCCATGAAATTAAGATTCATAGATCATTAGTTAACCATGATAATAGAGTTCGTGAACAAGTGGCGCATTAACCTTAAGGTAATAGGATGGGCAATAAATCCATTGTAAACCATAGTACGTCCTCCTCATTCTAACATGTGTGAAGTAAAGTCTAATAAACTTAAATGAATGGATTGGAGCGTCGGAGGTGGGATTTCACTCAATTTGGCATTTCAATCTCTAAAGATGTTGTTGGAATGTTGGCAAGGTTAGGTTCATAGGCTTAACCCTGATCTCTTCAATCTAGTGGTTTGTCTCTGGCTCGACATCTCAAGTGAATCCAGTATTTTCTCTCTACTCTCGACCATGTGGTCCGCCTTTGACTTAATTTAGGAAGTGTTGGTTTTCATCGGATTGGGAGATGATAGCTATTTCCTCCTACTCTTGGTCCTAGTCCGTTTTAAGATCATGAGCTTTTTCATCATATAGAATCAATTTCTATTGCAATTTTTAAGTAAGTATGAGAGCCACATGCACTCTAGTTGTTGTGTCCCCTACAAAATCTCGAAACTTTGTAGAGCTCAACAGAGGAGCACGCGTCGGATAGAGGATTTATAGGTGGCATTTTCTCATTACAACAATAGAATGGAAAGTCAAATTGATTCTTAGAGATCCAAGAACCCAGAGTTATCAGAAGTTGTGGATTGTCAAAGCAGGGAAATAGAGAAAATGGAAGCCAACTTCAATATGCTTTATGAATTAGTCCTTGGCCTTGCTAGGAGCTTGCGCTCTTTGGTCTCCCCTCATATTTTTATTAGTTCTATTCAAGTATTGGTCAAGGATGAGCAAACAATTCAGCAAGTGGAAGGAGACATGGCAAGACTTGGAGTACAACCTGTAGGTGCACTTCAAACAATAAGCCCTTAATGGGCATGTTTTCTTCTAAGTCAGGGTTTTTAAATGCATTGTAAGGTAGTTTTTTTACTAGCTCGGTTTATCAAGCATTACAACAATCGGATCTATAGTTATATTGCCAGGAATATATGAACTTAGATAGAAGGAAAACAATTTGAATTCTGAATCTTTTTTAAACCCTAATCTCGAACATGTTAAATGTTTCTTTGTATTAACTTGTTGTATGATGTGGTTGAAGCCATACTTTAATATAAATGATAACCATTTCAATTTAATTAATTTTAAAGAGATTAACCAATAATGAAATATTTAAAATTATTTAAGAAGATATTAAATAAAATGAGAGAAAAGAGAAGATTAAAAAAAAACATACATTAAAGTTGATACATATTCAATGATTTTCCAAGTTAGGATGTTCATGCACATGGTCACTTTTCAAGTTATAAAATATCACTTGTAAGGTCTTCAGCTAGATGGGCACAGATACCCTCACCCAAGTCCTCTAGGAGACAAAACATGGGGTTGCTTCGACACCCAATTTGGGAAAGTGGAGGCCTTGGGCATGCGAATGCACCAAGGGGCTTTCCCAAGTATGAAGTGACCAAGAGATTAGGGTGTGTTGGCATGAGGGGTGCACCAAGGTTGGGTGTGTCGGTCCCAAGGGGCACGATGATCGACGAGTGAATGGGCTCAACGATCGGGTCTGCGAAGGGGCACGATGATTCATTTGGACACATTGGTTCACAAAGGGGCGCGACACCCCCAAAGGACGTGACGATTCGCGATGGTGAATTTTGGAGATCCTATAAGAGAACAAGAGCGCACAACCAAGGAAGAAAATTTTAGCAAGACAAGGAGAGAAAGAGAGCTCTACAATTTTAAGGTAGAAGAAGAGGGCAAGCTCCCTCAAGGAGCCAAGTCACTCCACTTGGGCGGACATGTGCTGCCTTGAGGTGGATTCATTGGACAAAGATGGGTGAGTCTCTCTTGGGTCGATTTTGGCTAAGTATAGAAACACAAATCTATTGGAGACATGTGTGAGGTAGAATCAAAATCAGGGAAGTTGGCAAAAATGAAGAGAGGACAAGTTTGCGGTTAGGGGCACGTCTGAGGTGCATCGCAAGTGGTTGTGGAGACAGTTACAACGGAGGGTCTTGGTGACGATCTGTGTATGAGTGTCTTGGTGCGGTGAGGCGAGTTGTTTGACTCTGCCCTGTTGTAAACCGAGCCAATAGTGCTCATGTTGTAACTGTTTTGTAATAACAAAGACTTAGTCGGGTGTTAGGCACAGTTTATGTCTCTCGCACTATATCTATTTTTGTCTTTTGTTTGATCCACAATTCTCTTGGTTTCTCATGGATGATTGCTTATATATGACTAAGTGTTAACACAATGAATGATTGTCTAAGTATATAAGAGTTGCATTAGAGTAGGAATGTGACTCACCGATAGCCTAGAACAGAGTATGAGTATGCTCTAGGTGAAGAAGCGTACTCCGGACGAAGTAACCTTGGTGTTGCCAAGTAACCAAGCAAGAAACGTCGCAGTGTCGCACACTCTTAAGAGGTGCACAATTGCAAGATTCGGCTAGACACACTGTGGGGATGTGACAAATGGTATCAGAGTCGTTTCATTGCATATTTTGGAGAATGGTTGGGGAGCTCTTCACCACTATTTCGATGATAGATGGTATCAGAGCATATTCGTTGTAGATTTTGGAGAAGGGTTGGTGAGATCTTCACCACTATCTTGACGATAGATGGTATCAAAGCTTATTTGTTGTGAAGATAGTTTAGTGGGAATGTTTGCAGACTTGGTGAATGGTTTGGTGCAGCGAACTGGTTCATCACAATCTTTGCATCAAACTTACAACATAGGTTCAATTGACAGTGCAATGAAGAGGTTGGTCTAGGCGCACACCTTGTGTAGACCAAGAGCATAGTTTGTGGTGAGACAAAGCACTTGGACAAGGTGGATGATCACAGAACTCATCGCAGAGTTCATCGTATAACTTGTCGCAGACTTGATTGCAAAGGAAAACTTGGTTGGTTTGATTCGTGATAGAAGTCAATGTCGATCCTATTGTGCACGCCTTGGAGAGACCAGACGTAGAGTTCGTTGGAGAACTGAGCACTTGGGCAATGAAAATGAATGCAGGATATGTTGCACAACTTGTCCCCAAGATAACCACATAAGTGATCAGAAAAGTGAAATGCATAGGGTGATCACATAAATGATCACGAAGGGGGAGCAGCTCTAGGTTGTATCAAGGTGAAGCACTTAGGTGCATTGGACGACTTGGGGTGAACTAGAGCAGATCTGCAATGAGTAGTTGGTTGATCATGTTTCTATTGTGACGTCTTCGTGATGTGCATCGCTGAGAACAACAGTTGAGTTGAGTTGGGTTATTGGTGGGTTGACCACAGTCTTCAAACGAGGTAGCTCTTCGCAAAATTACAACAGTCAGTTAGTAGCAGTATGACTTGACATTCGATCGGTGGATGCATGGTGCCTTGAAGTGAAAGCAGTCAAGGTGCAGAGATGGCAAGACATTGGAGATGAGTTTGGCCAATTGCATGCAAAGTTTGGGACTCAGACGAATTTTTGAAGTAGATGAATGGACTCAACCTTGTATCACAACAAAGATCTTACAGATTTGTGAAGCTATGAACAATGATTAAGGAGAGTTCATGCAGAGAGTCGGTTGCTTGGGAAAGCAGAGGTCCAAGACAACAAACCTGAACCATGGTTGTAGCGAAGGATGTCGTTGGAAAGGTATGGTTGGTTTCAAGTTCTGGCATTTTCTAAGTGTTGTAGTGAGTTCTTTGAAGGGAAGTCGGATGACTTGGTGGCTCAAGTGCAATCCATTTCTGCGGTGAGAACTGGTAGACTTGAGGGTGACTCAAGTGGTGCAAATTCGAAGAAATATTGTAGCAGTTTGGGATGCCTTAGTGGGGAGAATGTGCAAAGAGCTTGGAGTGACCTGCTTGGATGAGTCTTGTGGTGGACTTAGGAAGATTTGGATGTAGCCGTGGAGGTGGCTTAAGGAAGTTGCCTGACTCTTTGATGAGGTGCATTGGACAAGTCGTTGCAGTGAAGTGGGTAGTTAGGTCTAGACCTGTCGAGTTTGAGAGCATGGGTGAAGCACCCTCGTGTTTGGTGCCTTAGACAGATTCATTGGGTCATGTGATGACTTGAAAGTCATGACGACGGTGTTATAGCTTGGATGTTTGCAGCAGGTGCAAGGCAATTTCATTCCAAGAGACGGATGGAGTTAGCAGAGAAGTTGACCGAAAATTGTTGGAAGTCATCTTGAATGGGAATAATGCGGACCAAGTGACTTGGGTGGTGTTCGCTCACCTTTGGTATGGGACATCAGATGATGTAGAGCACGCCTTAGTGACTTGCGGATGTTTATGCGATGACTGAGAGATCCAGAGGGGATCGTTGGTTGGAGTTGGCAAAGTATTGATTCGAACATGCCTAAGGCATGGAAGTTCTTTGAGGTGACTCATTCTACTTGGAGAACTTTGGAGGCATGGAAGTTCTTTGAGGTGACTCATTCTACTTGGAGAACTTTGGACAATTTTTTCAGACGTTTGAGGAGTGTCAACATATTGGCCACACTCATCGTAGATGTTGAGTTACATTGAGGTGACTTGACGATATGAGGTGGGTTGAGGACTTGCCTTCATTTGGAGGATTGTGCAAAAAAACATATTGCAACATGAAGAGATTACTTGGACATGAGTGTTTCTCTTGCTTTGGGTAGCATGGTTGAGGGTGAAACCTAACTATTCCAAGGCATAAAGAAGTAGATGTAGCATCATTACTGGGTGATGAAGTGGTGAGTCAAAGGCATTCTTGATGTGCAGTTATTGGTGGAGAGATTGGCTAACTGTACCATGAGGTGGACAATGGAATCAAGTTGTTGCATATGACTTTTTTTGGGGGTGACTTCATAGTTCAGCAAGATGAGGGGTGACCTTGCCTTGGTCTGAGATCGTTGTGTGAATGGATCGAATTGCGAAAGGAAGTAAAAATTTTTTGCATGAGAGTGTGCAGACTCAAGGGGTGTGACGGTTGGATCAGCCATTCAACTAGTTCATGACTTGGATGAGAACAGGAGCATGACAAGGGGGTCAAGAATTCGGGCGGAGACTTGGAGATTGTAGATTTTGTATAAGTTATTAGGGACGACAATGACTTGAGGTGGGGGAAGAT
>CBVK0100635690.1:0-11310 GCA_900067695.1 Picea abies
CAAAGGATCCAAAAAGATAAGCTTACAATCCAAAAGAAAATCAACATAAGTATTATATCGATATTTGATGAACTCAAAAAAGAAAAATCATTCAAGTAAGAGACATGAGGCAGATGTAAGCACATTGAACCTTTTAAAAACCAAGCTTTGGATAGAGTTAAAATGCGAAATTAAGTTTTAATGCTTGATTCATGCTTTCAGTCATGAATCAAGCATGAAAATGCAAGATAAAAATTAAAACAAGAATAATCAAACATCCTTTTTCTAACCAAATAATCACCCCCAAATGGTAGTATTTACAGGATGAGGTGTAGACAGCTACAGGAAGTGTCGTTTGTCATTCAAAATAGAAAAATCATGTAGAGCTGCCAACATGACCATGAAGTCGGTAGGATATTCCTATGAATCCATATAGATCCCTACATCTTTTAGGATGCTCTCTGGTTTAATGGTTGATATGTTAGTGAGTTGAAGTATGTTTGGGGTTACCCTAAAGCTTGTAAGAACTAAGGCTTGCATAGTCTCACATTTCGTAACATTGATGGAAGCCCCTAGGTCGATTAATGTGTTACTGATAAGTTTATATTTGATCTGCACATTAACGACTGGACTGCCATGGTCAGAGTATTTAGCTGCAAGAACTCCCCCCATCATTAAATATAACAATTTTCCCATGACATGAATGGTTTGGTGATCCTTTTGTTTCCTACCAAGATTCCTCAAGAAAAGTTCCCATACTTCTTTTGAATATATGGGCACATTATTGATGGCTTGAAATAGCGGTGTTTTGACACATATTTTTGAGTTCTCCTAGGAAGTCAAACTCAAGCTAAGTAAAATGATTTTCTAGATTTATCCTTTCTAGATAGGGTGGGTTTTGAAGTTCAGGGTGGGAATTCTCAACTTTCGGGGTTTCCTGAGATTTTTTTGGCTCCAATTATTCATTTCGGACATCCGCATTCAAATCTTAAGTTCTAACACAAGGTTGGTCCTTGGTTATTTTCTTCCCTTATCGGAGGTGAATATCATTGCATTCCAGGGAAGAGATGGAATAAGTAGGGTAGGTTGCAAGTCTAGCATCTTGTTCTGGTTTTATTGAAACTCCATTATTCGGGTTAGGGATGGGTTGTGTAGGTAGTTTTGGTCGAGGAGGGGTAGATGTGGCTTCTTGCATCTAGAGGGAGGAGGAAGGATTTGCATGGATGGCTGTGTCATAGGTTGTTGAGGTCCTCCTATAGTAGGGTTTCTCCATCCATGTTGTCATAACTGGTTTGGAGAAGGAGGAGCCACCCATTGTTGTGTTGGAATACCCCATGGTTGAGAAGATATTGCATAGAAGGATTAGTCCAATATGAATTGAAATATTGAGATTGATCTTGGATCATACCTTGGGGTTTGGGCTACCAAGGTTGCTTCTAAGAGACATAACATAATTGTTTCGGATTTTTGGTAGATATCTTTTAGTCTTGGTAAGTATGGACAATTATGAGTAGAATTTTCCTCGCTGCATATTCCAAAAACCTTGATCTCATCCAACAAACATTCTTTCCATGAGTGCTCCATTCTGCATTTCGAGAAAAAGATAGCCAAAGCTTGTTTTATCTCCCCCTCCTTCTTCTTCGTCTACAATGTGTCCATTTGGGATATCAAGGAACTAAGTATGTCGGTCTTGAAGTCTTCTACCATGTTTCTAATTTTTACTCTTGTGACTCCACCTCCAATAATTTATCCCATTCTTTCCAGTATATCCCTTGGTCCCTTCCCTATTTTTAATGTGCCTCTGGAATACTTACGACAAAGTTCCAAGACAATGTCATATTCTAACTGATAAACATCTCCCCCACCCATCACGTTGAGGAGTTCTATACAATCATCTCAGATTCCTCTTAGAAATAAGACATGTGTCTTAGGAGCCAAGTCTCCTTGATTTCCCCTTTGCAGGTTATAGGTGAATCGTTCAACATAATATTCAAGGATCTCATCTTCATGTTGCATCATCTTGAAGAATTTCTCTCTTCCTTATTTCTCTTTGTAATACTCTTGGTACTTGTCTATAAATTTCTTTGTTATTTGGTCACATGAGAAGTTTCTATCTTTTCCAATACCCATGAACCATCGTAGTGCAATGCTCTTGAGTGTGGCAGGAAATTTTTTTAGTTTCTAGGCGTCTATCACATAGTCATAGCTTCTTCAAAGTACATTGAACTCAAAGAGGAAGGTATCTTGATCTTCTTTAAATGACCCATGAAAGTTTGGCAAGGATGAATGAGGGATGTTATTCATTTTGGTCTCCTTTGAATCTATCTCTTTGATTGGAAATATGAAAGTCAAGGTTTCCTCCTTGACAATATCATGTGCCATTTATTTCCAAGGGATGTCCTTTTTTTCTAAAGGTGCCTCAAGAAAAAGGAACTCTCCAGAGTGATATTGTTTAGTGATCTGCTCTTCTGAAAGTGGAAACTCTCTGTGCAGAGACCCTTGTATAGTCTCTGATTCTCGAGGAGATGCTTCAGGCTTCTTCTTGGAAAGAAAAACTCTTCCATAAACTCTCGAGGAGATGCTTCAGGCTTCTTCTTGGAAAGAAAAATTGTTGTAGGTGATAATTAATTTTTCTAATTGAGCTCCTTTCCCTCTTTTGGTTGACCTGTACTGTTATCTTTTCGAGAGTTTATGGAAGAGCTAATATATCTACCTTGTTGATTTCTAACACTGCTCATAGAAGAGACTAGAAAAACATTCTACGAATTGTTGAAAATAAATCATAACACTTACAATGGAAATCCACACAACTTTACTTGGAAACTACTTCTTCTGACAGTTACCCGGCAATGACGAAAAAATGACATACTTTTCAATTACTTCCTAATTAACTTAGTGAGCAACTGAAGAGTTGTACATTTAATTATCAATATGAGGTCATCTCTTACGTACAAATTGTCGTGCATTGTATATGCAAGAGTACTGTTGTTTTCTCTAGGTAGTTGTAGTACTTTTAATGTCACAAATCAAGGATTTAAGATACTTACTTAATTCATGAAACTATACTATTCCTTGAGTTGTAGAAAACTAAATATCACACTTGCAAGAAAGAAAGGTCACACTTGCACAAAATAAATCACACTTGTTGAAATTAAATCAAAGTTGCATAAAGTAAATCACACTTGCAAAATTTAAAGTACACTTGCAAAAATTAATCACACTTGCGGAAATTAAACCACACATGCAGAAAGGAAATCACTCTTGGTAAATGCGAAATTAAAATTATGCTATGATCTACTGGTGACTTGTTCAAGTAGAATAATGATCTTGTTTTGTTGTAACAATTATGTGTTCTCACATTAAAAAACAACCCAATATAATATCAAACCCAAACTGCTGAAGACTAAAGCTATCACAAGTTAGAAAGAAAGCCCAATAAAGTACAACTGTAAACAGAGTTGCAACATGAAAGAAATCACAATTACATGAGTTGCAGCAATGAAGCTTCAAAGAAATCACAATTACATGAGTTGCAGCAATGAAGCTTCAATGCGAAAGAGATTACAACAACGTGATCTACAACATAAAAGTGACAGTGATGCAAGCTGCAACAACAGAGCTATAACATAGAATGATGTAATGATGAGAGTCATGGTAACTTACAGTTGCAGCCACAAAACTGTAGTGTGAAGGTTACAACGATGCGAACAACATGAATTATAGCAACATATGTGATTGCAAACTTAAAAGGATTGAATCAAGCACATAGTTGCAACTTAAGATTGTGAAACATACATTATAAGGAAATTGAGCATGAACCACACTTGAATTAAAATGAATTATTCTATGAATATGGAATTGCAATAAATTATGAAAGAAAAACAACTATGAAATAAAATGAACATAATTGAAATGATAGATCCTACTTTATAATATACAGGAAGTACTTGACTAAGGAGGAAACCCAACCCCCTTAGACAAGGCAACGAGCTACGAAATCATTATCACACAATAACCAACACATAAATAGGACACAAACATAAATTATATTGCAGAAACCTAAAAGTTACAATAACAATCGAATGTTATCTGTAGAATAATTCTTCCTCTGATCCAAGTGGATCTAGGAATGCTAAAAAATTGATCATCTCAAATGATTTTGACATTGACTCGATTTTGTAGAGATCGACAAGAGATTTCCAATGGTATGTAAATTTCCTCAAGCTGACATCGTATGAGGAAGTTATGTCTTTTCAAATTTTCGGCAAAAACAAGAGGAAAATGACAAAATGGGGGTGTCACGTGGCAAGCCCATAGGCTTCCACGTGGCCATCCGTACAAATGACATGGCATGGGTTGACATCATGATAACATCAACATGCTGACATGACAACATGAGAGGTTTCCATGTGTCACTTAGTTTTGGCATTTTTGGCACCCAATTGGACCAGTAAAAAGTTGTATGTGGCACCACTGAAAGGGTGACACGTAGAAAGCCATACAATGATGTAGCAAGTGAAAGGTGGAAATACAATGATGACATGGCACCGACAGATGATAGCTGACATAGGTAGGTTTATTGTACATTGATGTGGCACTGATTTTAAAATAGATGGACCAACTAGAGGATGCCACGTGTCATCCTCCGATTGGAAAATATTGGCTAAGGGGTATAAAATTTGTTTGGGCTCGTCCGGTTTTGAATCCCTGACCTCCACAACAATATTCCGACATCTTAACAATATACAATGATTGTTGTGCCACATGTGCTCTTCTTTTAAGGAATCCATAGAATATATATTTAAGCTTGGTTTAATGCTAAATTCAGGAATCTAGGGACTCGAGTGGGGTTCTACCTCCCAGCCTAGCTCTATTTAAACTTCTCCCTAACCAATGCACGACCTCTGCATATAATTGCATGCCAATATTATAGAGGGGATGCATCAAAATTCATTCCAAGAGGTGCTAAGATTTTGATAGTGCATATTTTTTCATGCCATAGAACTCCTTGAGAAAAGTATAGGGTGTTAATACTCATTTTTCTCAAAATTTCAAGAGGAATTCAGTGGTGATCTCTATTTCTGAATTTGAGCAACAATTTAGAAGGTCACTGTTAAAAAAATATGTTGGATCCATTATTTTATCAAGCATTTGAGCATTGTAGAGATATCTCTCATTTGGAAGTGGACCTGGAGACGCAACCCAGGATGGGCGAACTCTGTTAATAACTTGTGTAATGTGCCTTGATCTTGTTGTTTCTATTTTACTCAATTTTCTCTCAATTTATTTATCATTAATGAGGTTTTGGATAAGTAAACGAATTCACATGTTATTTTTGAAGTAGTCAAGACGATCATATTTTTTGAATAAAGTTGGATGTTTATGTATACTTAAGAAATAATTTAGCATCTAAGGATTTTTGGACTAAGTTGGTATCAAAGCAATTTTGACAAGTGTTTTCGAGTGAATTCTTACGAGGTCCAAGTCCAAGCTAGGTGAAGGCATGCTTGAAGACTTCAACCCAGAAATTCAAAGAGAATTTCAAAGATGAGGAATGACGTTTGAAGAAGGAGAAAATCTTAAAATTAGCTCTGAGGATATGACAGAGGTATTTCTCAAGGTCAAGAGAATGATGGAAGAAATGATCCTTAAGGTTCAAGGAGGAGCCAAGACATCGATAAAATCCAAAGGATAAGGAGGAGTTGAAAAAAATCAAGATCCCCCTTTGTCCCCATCATCATCATCATCATCTTCTGATGATAACATAAATTCTTCTCATAAGAAGAAGTCTTCTCATCCTCATTATTTTCCTTTATTAAAGTTAGATGTAAAATTTGATTTGCCAATTTATGATGGAGAATTGAATGCATAAATGTTGGATAATTGGATCAAATAGATTGAAGTATATTGTAGGGTACAAAAAATCATGGATGACAATGAAAAGATGTAGTTTCATTCTCTTCGTCTAGGTGGCACAACATTGATATGGTGGGAGAGTAAGACATAAACCAAACTCATCCAACAGGGTAAAGTAATTTCTTCTTGGGATGAATTTATTGTTGCATTAAGAAACAAATTTTATCCATTAACTTATGTGAAAACAACAATAATAGATTGGAAACATATCATACAAGGAAAAGGGAAAAGTGTTCAAGTATATACACATGAATTTAACAAGAAAACATTATATTTGGGAATTCCATTATATACTTGTGAAACTCTTCTCAAATATATTGGTGGTATGCATTCATATCTTCGACAATATTGATGTTTAACCCTACTAATATTGATGAAGTGTCAGTAAAAGATACTCATTTGGAATCTAGCAAGGGAAATCATGTGTTTTAAGATAAGAGGGAACACAACTTACAAAAGAAATTGAAGGGAAAAGAGAATAATAAGAAGTCAACTATAGTGAAGAAAGTTGAAGAGAATCCTACATGTTCTCATTGCAAGAGGAAAGGACATGAGAAGGCAGAATGTTGGAAGTTGCATCTAGAGTTGCAACCAAAGAAGATCCAGAATCAGGGGAAACAAAATACTGCTGCAACAAATCAACAAGATCTGGGGTCAGATTTAGGAGATGAAACTAAAATCACAACAATGGGAAGTAAAGGTATATCTACTACTAGTTCTATTTCTTTAGTTCATTTTGCTAAATTGGAAAGTGTTCTTAATCAAAAGAAACAAAGTGAGATTTTCTATGTAAGGGTGATAATGAAGCATACAAAGATAGATACTTTGCTTGACAATGGATCTCAAGTGAAGTTAATATATGAAAAAATTGTTAAGAGTTTGGGTTTAAAGACCACACCGCATGTGAAACCATATCCATTGGGTTGGGTGTGTGAGGATGCTAAGTTGCATGTAACTAAACAATGTAAAATCATATTTGAAATTACTTCCAAGTTCATTGATGAGGTTGAGTTGGATGTAATGCCACTTGACATTTGCAGTATTGTCTTGAGTAAACATACTTATTTGATAGGAGATAAATATTCTATCGTTAAGAGAAAAAATATCACCTTTTCAAAGATGGGATTGAATATATTGTTAGAGATCACTGTATTAAAACTAATGTTTCTTTAGTGAGCACAGGACAAATGGAGAGACTTGTAAATTCTAGTAAATATTTTGTTCTCATGATGGTGAAGCAAAAAGAGGAAGATGTATCAGATGATTTTTCAGGTTGTGAACCATGTCATAAGAAAGAATTGGTAAATATTATTTCTAACTATGATGAGCTATTTTAGGATGCTATTTTAACATGAAATTTATTTGCAACAAGATGCTCCTCTTCCTAACATTGGTATGTATAGGTCATCAATGATAGAGAGTGCAAAGATAAATAAACAAGTTCAAGAGTTGCTTGATAAAGGAATCATAAGGCCAAGTTCCTCTTTGTGTGGATCTCCTATTGTGTTGGTTCCAAAGAAAGATAGTACATGGAGGACGTGTACTAAATTTTGGGCACTGAACGAGATCATGGTAAAGAAACACTATCCTCTTCCTAGAATTGATGATTTATTGGATCGGTTGAAATTTTTTGTCTATTTCACTAAGTTATATTTGAGAAGTAGTCACCATAAAATTAGAATTGGAGAAAGTGATGTGTGGAAAACTGCTTTCAAGACAAAACATGGGTTGTTTGAATGATTGGTTATTCCATTTGGTTTATGTAATTCATCTGTGAAATTTATGAGGGTAATGAATGATGTATTCATGTATTTTATAGATGATTTTGTGATTGCCTACTCAAACAATATTTTGGTCTTTATTCGAACATGGGAAGATCATGTGACGGATGTTGAGAAAGTATTTGAACTTTTGAAAATGGAGAAGTTGTATGTAAAGATGTCTAAATGTGAGTTTGGAAAAACCTCTCATGTACTTGGGTTATATTGTAGGGAATGATCAGTTGAAGATAGGTCCCTCAAATATCAAAGTCATAGTGAATTGGGTGAGATCGGAAGAGCGTCGTGTAGAGAAAGTGATGTGTGGAAAACTGCTTTCAAGACAAAACATGGGTTGTTTGAATGATTGGTTATTCCATTTGGTTTATGTAATTCATCTGTGAAATTTATGAGGGTAATGAATGATGTATTCATGTATTTTATAGATGATTTTGTGATTGCCTACTCAAACAATATTTTGGTCTTTATTCGAACATGGGAAGATCATGTGACGGATGTTGAGAAAGTATTTGAACTTTTGAAAATGGAGAAGTTGTATGTAAAGATGTCTAAATGTGAGTTTGGAAAAACCTCTCATGTACTTGGGTTATATTGTAGGGAATGATCAGTTGAAGATAGGTCCCTCAAATATCAAAGTCATAGTGAATTGGCCCAAGCCAAACACTGCCACATAAGTCAGTAGATTCTTAGGGGTAGTACTGTACTAGAGGAAATTCATTGCTAATTTTTATTTCATAGAAGCTCCTTTGCATGCATTAACAAGTGTGAAACAAGTCTTTCAGTGGGGAGGAAAGCAATAGAAATACTTCAAGACATTGAAAGAGAAAATAAGTACCAACCCAATGTTGGATCTGCTGGATTTGCAACAACCATTTGAGATATAAACTGATGCAAGAGAATATGCCATGGGAGTAGTATTGATGCAATGAGGTAAACATATTTGTTACCATTCTGAAACTTTTACTCGAGCAATAATTAACTATCCAACATATGATACCGAATTGTATGCTTTGATACAAAGTGTTAAAAAATGGAAGCATTACTTAATGGGGAAGGAAACAATAGTTCACACAAATCATCAAACATTACAGTATTTTCAATCACAAACCAAGCTACAACAATCATGACATTTTAGGCGGATGGGTTTCTTACAACAATTTCAATTGGTAATTAAGTTTAAGAAGGGTATTCATAACAAGGTTGCATATATGTTATCAGGACCAACAGTCAATGCATCCACAATACTAAAGCATGATTCTTTAGCTCATGAAGGTTTTGTTGAACAATATGCTAGAGATGATGACTTTAAAGATGTGTATGAAGTTCTAACTCATGGAAATCTATATGAAGAATTGGATTATCGTGTGCATGATAATTTATTATATCATCTTGGAAAGCTATGTATACCCAGGGATGAAAGAGAAAATATAATTAGGGAAGCCCATACATCTCTTATTTATGGTCACTTCCAGGTAGGAAAGACAGTAACACAATTGCAAAGATATTGTTATTGGCCTTGAATGAGTGAAATAGTTTCTAAGTATGTAAAAAGGTTTGTTTTGTGTTCCACAAGTAAGCCTAGAAACATAAAGTTTGGGTTATATACACCACTTCTAGTACCTTCTCAACCATGGGAAAATGTGTCCATGGATTTTGTAGGGGGTTTGATGATGTCCAGAACAGGTCATGATTACTTGTATGCCTTTCAAGAAGCAAGTCACAACTGAACATACAACACAATTGTTCTTTGCAAATATTTGGGTTCATTTTGGGTTCCCTACATCTATTGTATATGATTGAGAGTATCGATTATGGGGGAAGTTTTGGTCTAGTTTGTGGGAGTTAATGGACACTAAATTAAAGAAGAGCACTACATTTCAGTTCTAGATAGATGGATAGACAAAGGTGGTGAACATGAAAGTGGTACATTTTCTTAGAGGGTATTGTGGTAGACATCCTAAGTTGTGGGATGAACAATTGCACTATGTACAACATGCCTATAATTGTGCCATGAATTCTTCTACTCATAGATATCCTTTTGAGGTATGTTTATGATACTTGCCTAAATCACCTATGGATTTTGATTTCGGAGAAGTGAGAAAAGAGGATGGACAAGATGATGCCGAAAAAGATAAGAGGTTCATTTAGAGTATCCAACATGTACATTAGGAAGTAGATGAAAAGTTAGAGAATAGTCAATCCAATTACAAGGTGAGGCATGAAAAACATCGGGTTGATCATCAGTCCCAAGTTGGTGATCAATATGGTTACATATCAACAAGGACAAAACGAAGGGTAAAGGTAAAAATATCAAACCAATCTAGTATGGTCCATTTAATATTTTGGAGAAGATCGATACTAATGTCTTTCGTTTAGATCTGCCATCTTATATAAAAATGTATTCAGTGGTGAATGTTGAGAATTTGAAACTTTATGAGCCTCCAATGATTATGGATAAAAGTGAAGATGTTTAGGTTTTGACGATTGATGATTTTTCTCTTGAGTACTTAGATGATCTACATGAAGATGTTATTCTTGATAGAAGGATCAAGACTTCACAACAGGGTGATGTGGAGTATCTTTGAGTCGGTTTAAAAGGGGTAAAGCAAAGAAAATCAAGATGGATTGAGATCGAGAAAGTGATATATCTTTGTCCTCACTTATTTGTTGAGTAATCCAAACTTTTGGTGGTCCAATAGGCTTCTAGTGGGGAGGAATGATCCAGGTGGATCTAGGAATGCTAAAAAATTGATCATCTCAAGTGATTTTGAAATTGACTCCATTGTGTAGATATCAATGAGAGTTTTCCAATGGTGCATAAATTTCCTCAAACTAACGTCATATGAGGAAGTTATGGCTTTTCATAGTTTGGAAAAAACAAGGAAAAATTGGCAAAACGAGGGTGCCACTTGGTAGGCCCAAAGGTGCTACATGGCCATCCATATAGCTAAAAGGGAACATGGTGACATCATGATGATGTCAACATGATAATATGGAAACACGAGAGGTTTCCACGTGTCACTCAGTTTTGGTGTTTTCGACACCGAGTTTGACTAGTAAAAAGCTGTCATGTGGAATCTATACAGTCCATGTGGCACCACTGAAAGGGTGACACATTGTAGGTCGTACATTGATGTGGAAGGTGTCAGGTGGAAATACGGTGATTATGTGGCACTAACAGGTGATAGCTGATGCATGCAAGTTGACTGTACAATGGCGTGGCATTGACTATACAATAGGTGTACAAACCAAAGGATGCCACATGGCATCCTTCAATTTTCCAATATTAGCTAAGGGGTATAAAATGTGTTTGGGATCGGTAGGGTTTGAACCCCCAACCTCCACGAGAATGTTCCAAAACCTTAACAATAAGCATCATTCGTTGCGCCACGTGCACCCTTTTTTTAAAGCCTCCGCAAAATATATATTTAATCTTGGTTTAATGCTAAATATGAGAATCTAGGGAGTCAGGTGGGGTTCAACCCCTTGACCTAGCCTTATTTAAATTAGCACCTGAACCAATACACGACATAGAAATCTGTTTCAAGAGAGGGTCTAAATAGAATTGCGTGCCACGATTGTAGAGGGGATGTGTTGAGCCTCTAAATTGACATCCCCATTACCATATTATACTCCT
>CBVK0100635691.1:0-11310 GCA_900067695.1 Picea abies
TGGTTACTGAAGGTGTTCATCCTCTGTTGGAATACCTTTGTTGTCAAACAATTTGTTTATTGAGTTTGTTGGTGCTATTAATAATGGTGAATAATAAAATAAATAAATCAATATTAAAATGTTTTTAATGTTGTTATATAGGTAAGAAAGTTTTATATTAATTAAAATTAAAATTAAGGGAATGGTCGGTTTGAGAGTTACTTATCTCTTCTTTTTCTTATTTTTATGGATCAAGGGGAACCAATTTTCACTTAATTCTAGGCTATTGTCTCTATTTAGGTTGCTTGGGTGTTTACAGATTTCAATTGATTCTCTAATCTGTCGTTTAAAGAGGTGTTCTTCTTTGGCCAAAATTTTGTTGTCTTCTAGGCGAACAAGGTGTTTTGTTTTAAGGGAGTGTTCTGATAAGGTGGAGGTGTGAATTCATTCATTCTTTATGTCATCTCCATGTTCTTTAATCCTAATCTGGAAGGAATGGCCAGTTTCACCGATGTAGCATTCTCTGTAGGAGCATTCTATTTTGTAAATTCCTTTTCCTTTGTGAGGGTAAATCTTTTATTTAACAGATCTGATATTATGTTTGATGGTTTCATGTGGTTTGAATGAGGTCTTGATATCTTTTTTTCTAAGGAATTTCACAATCTTATGAGTTACTCCTTGGATGTAAGGTAGGTAGGCATTTCTATTGGGGTTTCGATTTTCTAGGTGGTTAGGGTTTTTGCTAGTTTTTTCTAAGGATTTATTTATTGTGTTCATAATGTATTTATTTTTATAACCTATGTTTTTAAAGACATAAATGAGAGGTGATATTTTCTTGTTCTAGGTGTGTTTCATCGAAGATTCTTATGGCTCTTATGGCCAAATGTTTTAGGACACCTAGTTTCTCATTGGGTCGGTGATGGGAGTTTGTGTGGAGATAGTTTTATGTGTGGGTCATTTTTCTATACACCGCATGTCCTAGGTTCCCATCACTTTTTTTGTTTTATTAGAACATCTCGAAAGGCAATGCTACCATTTTCTTCGAGTCCCATAGTGAATTTTATTTCTTCTGAGATGTTATTTAGGTGTTGAAAGAAATTTTGTAATTCCCCTTTCCTATGGGGCCAAAGTACATTAGTATCATCAAGGAATCTCTTCCACCTTGATGGTTTCAGAGGAAATGAGTTTAGGGATTTCCTTTCAAAGTTTTCCATGAAAATATTGGCAACAATGGGGGATAATGGGGATCCCATTACTATGTCGCTAGTTTGTTCATATAATTCTCCTTGGTAACTGAAGAACATGGAGCAAAGAAAAACCTTGAAACTAGTTTATCTGTTTCGGGATCAATTACTTCTTTTACAATCTAGATAGCTTCATCTAGGAGGATTTTTGTGAAAAGAGAGACTACATCAAAGCTTATGAGGGTGTCTTGCGGTTTTAGTTTTTCATTTTTAATGATTTTAATAAAATCTTTGGATTATTTAATGAAAGAGACAGTGTGGCTTACTAAGGGGCTAAGAATTTTGGCTACATGTTTGGCTAGTTCATAGGTTGGGGATCTTATGGTGTTCACTATAGGTCTAAGAGAAATCTATTTTTTGTGGATTTTTGGTAGACCGCATATTCTGGAGGTAATCTTGTTGTTGCGGGTAAAAAGTTTTTTAGTTCTTTCATCAAGGTTAGATTCGTTGATGGCTTTCTTTAATTCTCTTATAATATTCTTAATGGGGTTTTTGTGAAGTTTATTGATAGGTGTTCAATCTTTTTTTTTTTATAATCATTATGGTCCATAAGAACTTTGGCCTGTCCTTTAATCTATATAAAAAACTTAATATTTACTTATAACCTATAAAACTACTAACATTTCTTCATTAATAACCTTTTTTCATCAATAAACCTAGAACAATAAAACTTATTAAATACACCTTCAATTAAATAATTACCAAGATTTAAGTAAAATTTTAATAAAAAAAAATTAAGTTTTTTTTAGAAAAACCCTAACTAAACTTAATCTAAAATATTCACCAAAGACTCGAGGTGACAGATAAATCTCCCCTCACCTTAAGTATTTATAACCAACTCTTCTCACCAATTGAAAACCTAGCTTCTTGTCCTGAAGTTGGATCCTGATATGGATCTGAAACATTGACAATCCATTGACAATACTGTGGTTTCTCTATTTCTCCGCACACACCTTAAAACGCTCTACACTTCTTCCAAGCTCCTACCTGCCTCTTCTTCCATTTGATTATGTCTCAACATTACCCATATTGCCATGAAGACCTCTGGTTTCTTCCTCATGGCTATAAGATCCCTAAGTATATTCCATAACTCCATTCCTCACATAAGAACGATATTTTAGTCTTGTACCTCTAATTCTACAAAGAATGTGCATGTAATAATTATTGTTAGAACATGCATAACATAAAGAATTTTATCAATTAGTTTACATGTCATTCTTCACTTCAAATTATGAATAAAAAAATGAACCAATTCGTAATTTGATTCATTAGATGCATTTATCTTTGAAAAATGTTTCCAATTGTTGTACTCATGCCCGAATCTGAGTTATGAGAAAAAAGTTACAACATTTATAAATTGCAATTTCCCCTTCTTTTACTGGTACAAAAAAATATTTTGTACTTTGTGGCAAATTTTAGTACCCAATTCAAAATTTTGGGTTGACACATGACTTTTACTACTCAATAAATTTACAAAAACTATTCATTTTCTTAAATCCAAGCTCTGAGATGAAAGTTACTGTGCGGTGAAGGCTTGATTGTTTTTACAATTTTTTTCTTTGTATGCTACATGTGACTTCTTTTTCTTCATGTACATTTTTTCATACCCGTATCCTAAATCTAGGTCCATGGTTGTTTTCTATGGTTCGAAATATTTCCATAGACAAATATTGTGCCCAAAACAAACTTTTGAGCAAGGAGTTATGCCTTATGGAAGTACACTTGTACCAAAATTTTACCCTTACTGTTTTGGTTGTAACTTTCTCATACAAGTTTTGTTTTGTACCCGGAATATCTCATTGGATAGCTCTCCCCAATTTATTTTATTGTATTTTGGTATGTTACCATTTATTAAATGCATATACAACAATTTAAAATAGATATGAAATGAAACTAGCATCTCATTAAAACAACATATATATCATTCACAATTACAGAGTTAATGCAAAACAAATAAACTCATAATGAAATAGAAACAAGATATAACATTTATGTTTTATATACAATTGTGTTATCTTGGGATGAATGTCCCACCTAACCATAGACTTGGTGTTGCAAATCGCAATAGCAAGTCACCCTTGACTTGAGGCTAGTAATCCAAAAAAGAGAGTGGTCTCTCACTATCCACTCAGAGCTCATAAAAACCACAACCTACTGGTATTCTCCTACAATTATCCTAATTTTCCGCTAGATCTCTTCCTCTCGAGATTCCCAACAAAAGGAATGGACCCCTTCATTGAGTCCCTCGAGAGTCCCAAACAACAAACACTTACTATTATAGTGAAAGTCACATTAGAGTTCACACTTCATGCCTGGAGTTCATACTTTAGGCCTGACAATCTAGCTCTTTAGTCTTCATCTCCAGTATGCTCCAAACATGCTCTAGCATTTTCCCTCCATGGACACTCCAGCTACAATCTCTCTCTCTCTCTCTTACTCTCTACTCACTTCTCATGCACAAAATTGCAAAAACTGTTGTAGCTTCCCATACAAATTTTCTCTCATTTGGTTGTCTTACCTGACTCACACACTTGCCCATGCTGATTGAGGTCCCATGCTCCCAATAAATATGGGATGTGACTTCTCACACCCACTCTCTTACTTTCATTGAATGAATGGTTTTGGAGACACTCAATCAGAAACTAGAGTTTAATACATAATGATAATAATATTCATGAATGCAGGTAAAACTAATAGACATGGGTAATTCTCCCTTGGACCCCTCTTTTCTATTCTCTTAGGGCCTTTCCTCTCTTGTGGATTAATTCATCCCCCATCTCTGTCCACACCCCTTTCCCCCTTAGCAAATCGCATCACATTTTATTATTAACACATAGAATTACAATTAACAATTAGCATATTGTATCGCTTGGTTATAACCCCATATTGTATTAAGCATTAATTAAAATGAGGATTATACAAAAAATGTTACATCAATAATTTAAAAATTTTCAATCTCTTAGAATGATTTTGACCAATAATCAAACAAAAAATTAAAAATTTTCAAGCATAAAACTCTATTCCATGGCTAATGTTAGACAACAAGGCAATGATCATCCTCCTTCGTAGTGTTTGAGTTGAACTATTAAAAATACTTATAAAATCGATTGTTGAAGAGGACTTTGACTCACTAATTCATTTTCCACTCTTATATAAATACAAAAGTAACGACTCTTCTCTTAATAATTGACATACGAAAGTGTGTCTACATATCATAGTGTTCATGAAACATCAATGCCATCATTGCCCAAAGGAGCTCATGGATGACATCATGAGTGATCAACGTGAACCAAGCCCACCCAAGATATAGGCTAACAAACTTGGCGAAATAAAGTCACTCTATTCCATGGCTAATGTTAGACAACAAAGCAATGATCATCCTCCTTAGTAGTGTTGAGTTGAACTATTAAAAATACTTATAAAATCGATTGTTGAAGATTACTTTGACTCACTAATTCATTTTCCACTCTTATATAAATACAAAAGTAACGACTCTTCTCTTAATAATTGACATACGAAAGTGTGTATTCATGGTTTACTCAGATATTCAAAAGAGTGTTTCACACAATTTCACTCCATACATGACATGAGCACACGACAATTCATTAGTGTGTTACGATCCCTAATCTAATTTTACTATCCCAATGCGCGATGGTTATTCAAAAGTTTTAATGCTTTATTGCTAAACTTATTCATATAAGATAACATTAAACAGTCATTCTACAAATTGTGCATTTAAGCTCTATGTTTTGACTTTTCATTATGTTGTTCAATGAACAGGACTAACCAAACTAATTGGTATAGTTTGTTTCATTGATTTATTTCCATGCTTCCTTGTTTGGTCAAGGCATAACTATATCGCTTCTGGAGCTTAATTTAAAAGGCATTCTACGCAACCTGGTGGAGCAAAAGGGCAACTCACTAGGTGTCTCGCTTCCCCATCCCCTTGTTGAACCTTCTAGAAGCCGAGGATTGTTATTTTAACCATTTATATTGATAGATTATATTCCAATAATGACAAAAGAAATGGAAGAATCTATAATAACAATATATGGCCGGGTGGGCTATATGTGGTCATATGATGCCACATGGAATAAGGTATTCTATCGTCATAGTGAGGCGTACCTATGCTGCTTTTTCTATATATGTCCTTCCTTGCTCAGTAAGTTTATTATCTTAATATAAATTTATTTATCTAATTTCTATATATGTCCTTTCTTGCTCAGTAAGTTTATTATCTTAATATTAATTTATTCATCTTAATCTAAATTTATTCTGTGATGCATGCATAGGTAATTTACCGGATAACAAATTCACTTGCTTTGGACAGTCGAGCTGATGAACAAAATCAAATCAAAGAGAAAACACAGAGAAAAGGCCGCTCTATCTTATTGAACGCCAGCAGGGATGTATTCTAATGTCCGAGTGAGGCGTTTCATGGTATCCTTGATCATTAAGCGACTATATTCATTTTAATTTAAATTATTCTCGGAAGTCGATTATCTTTATCTTAATTTAATTTATTCTTGGAGCAGGCATGGGTAATTTACAGGTCAACAAATTCTTTTTCATGGATAGTCGAGCTGATGAACAGAATCAAATCAAAGAAAATTAGGTCATCTTTCCATCGATGTTCCATGCAGTGCATCAAACTTATCCTTCGGGCAGGTCCACTGTTGCATCAAACTTATCCTTCAGGCAGGTCCACTGTTGAAAATTGGACGTATCTTTCGGTGTAAAGATGTGACAGCTCACTGTGGAGAATGAAAATACAACAGCTACCTTACATTTCTTCTTATTATATCAACGCGATCGAAAAGTCAATGTATTCCGAATTCACGTATCTGTAATGTGCGTGTGGCCCCTCAAAGAACAGAAGAGGCAGATGCGGCGAACAGATAGAGATGAATGGTTTTTATATCGTTAAACTTGCAATTGTAATTATCAGATAGAAGCAATAAAGACTGCAAACTCAAACAGAATTTCATGTCCTTTGTTTCCAGTTACCCTTCTCCACGCAGGGAAGGCCGAAAGCTCTCTCAACAGCAGTTTCTGACAAATCCACGCCATGCCTTAATATTTGCCTGGAAATTGAGGCTTTTTCATTGTTGCCCATCCAATTTTCGCTCATATGTCATGCGCTCCTTTTAGTTCCCAACGGTCGAATTGCTTTATGCGGCCTTATCCAAAGCCTCGACGTTTTCTTGTCTCGATGTTTACGGACGGATATCTCCGAATATAAAAGCTTAGGCTACGAAATGTAAAAGATAAACTAGCGCTCTTATTCATTGGTATGGTGTTTTGTTTGGAATCTGTGCTTCTCCAAAAAGTTAGAGAGTTATTATTACCTGGACAAGTAAATGCAAATACCTTATTCTTTGATGTTAGTGTAAATGTGAATGTTGATGTTAGTGTAAATGTGAATGTTACAATTGTAATTTAATTAGGTATATGAGATTTGGTACAAAATAGTGCAATAAAAAAGTTGTGGAAAAATGTGAAATGAGATTTTATCAGTAAAATATTAAACCAATCATTACTTACACAAAACAAAACAATAGTATATTCAATAGGAAATTTTATATATGAAATACATAGAGTGTATAATTTGAAGTTAATTTTTCGAGCAAAGAATTTTTTTTATTCTTACTTTAATAAGAAGAAATTTAAGATCACATGTATGTAATGTCATTGTTAAGAGGAAACCACTCAATTTAATATGAATATTTGAGTACCTTATACAGTTAGACCATCAAAGGAAAAAAATTATGCTTATTTTAACAAAGAAATTTTACAGGTGCATGTAATGTGATATTATTAAAGCAAGACTACTCAATTTAACATGAAGGTTTGAGTAGCATACATAGTTTGTTGAATTCACCAACAAAACAAATAGGTAGTTATATTAAGGATGTTTTAGAATACCATAAAAAATTAATTGTATTGGAAATTTTCCTCACTTATTAAATTTTAACAAAGAAATTTTACAGGTGCATGTAATGTGATATTATTAAAGCAAGACTACTCAATTTAACATGAAGGTTTGAGTAGCATACATAGTTTGTTGAATTCACCAACAAAACAAATAGGTAGTTATATTAAGGATGTTTTAGAATACCATAAAAAATTAATTGTATTGGAAATTTTCCTCACTTATTAAAGATGAAATTTTGTGGAGAAATTTAAAATGAGATACATGTAATATAAAATTATTAAAAGGAAACTACTCAATTTAACATTAATATTTAAGTATCTTACATAGTTTGTTGTGTTTACAAACAAAACAAATAAACAATTATATTAAGGATGTTTTAGAATACCACAAAAATTTGACTATATTAGAAGTAGACACATCCTTGAGATAAAAGACATCAATGTTAAAAATACATATTTTTGTAAATTTCCATTTGATTTCATAGATTTTTTAAAAAGTAAATAAAATTATTCTATTTTATTTTTTTCTTATTAAATCTTTATTATATATATATATATATATATATATATATAGTTTATTCTATTTATTATGAATAAATTTTTGAAAAAACAATTCTTGTGTAGTTGCTAGTGTTTTTCCTATTGGAACATTGGTATTTGTTGGAAATTGGTGATAAAAAATTCTTCCATGAATAGGATTTTAGATCTTATAATCCAATATTGGTTGTAACCAATATGATCAAGTTAGAATATGGATGCGATTATATTTAATAATCTGTTTCTAATGTACATTGCTATAAATTGATGTATGTCCATAGAGGCTCAGGTGTGTGAGATGAGTGTGAGCCCATTGTAATCTCTTTGATCTGAATAATAAGACAACTAATACCTATATTTGGTGGACATAGCACAACGTTTAGGTGAACCACATAAATTGATGTGTTTCTTGTTTACATTTCTATTAATTGTCTTATGTGATATTTGTGTTTCCGCATTTACAAATTATAATAAGTGGTATCAGATCAGAGTTGGAAGTCGATTTTTAAAGTCACTAAAAAAAACACTGATAGGGTTACATCAACGCTTGGTTACCATTGTGAAGGGAGTGTCAGCGCTGGGCAACAGGTCTAGGGAGAGCGCCACTCATAAATAGCATTGGGATCTTAGAAGGAATGTCGAGAGGGAGCCAATGCTCACCTTACCTACCATAGGGAGTATCGGTCGTAGTAATGCACTTATGAAATTCTCTTGATGATACTTCGACGCCTGTCCATGTACTCCAAAGGAGCACCGACCTACTTTATAAAACACTCTACTTTATAAAACACTCGTATGATTATTCTTTTTGAAAAATTAAAGGTATACTTTTATATGAAAGTGGAAAGGTTTTATTATATTTTGGAATTAAAATATAATATGTAAAGGTGGAGGTATAGTTTTATATGAAAGTTGAAGGATTTTATTATATTTTGGAATTAAAATATAACATGTAAAGGTGGAGGTATAGTTTTATATGAAAGTGGAAGGATTTTATTATATTTTGGAATTAAAATATAATATGTAAAGGTGGAGTGTTTTTAATTAATTTTTTTTTTTTTTGTCAAAGTGATGTGGGTGGACATGTTTTAAAGGTTTTTTAATTAAACTTTTATATCATTATTCCTCCACATATTTTTTGAAAGGGCCTTAGTTATTACAAGCAACGATGTTTGTTTTTATGTTTCCTCTAATGAAAGAGATGCAGAGTGCTAAGTTCGAAATTGAGAAGTTCAATGGAAAGAACAATTTCGAGATTTGGAAGGTTAAGATGCATCATTTTCTCGTGCAACAAGGCATGGTGAACATGTTTTTGGGAAAATAAAAAAAAACCCACATCCATAAAAAATGAAGACTGAGATGATATGGATGCGAGAGCATTAAGTTCCATATGCCTATGTTTGGCCGACAATGTTTTGTTCAATATTGTCTCGGAGAAGACAACAACAGGTTTGTGGACGAAGCTGGAAAGCTTGTACATGACGAAATCCTTGATGAACAGGATCTTCCTGAAAAGAAAACTGTACAGTTTGCGCATGAAGGAAGGTACAAAGATAGCTGATCATTTGAATACATTTAATACTCTCTTAGTTCAGTTGACTAGCATGGGAGTGAAATTCAAATCTAAAAATAAGGCAATTACAATACTGTGTTCTTTGCCCGCGTCATGGGATCACTTTGTTACCTCTATTAGTTTCATTTCAATAGAAAGTATTGAGTTTGATGATACTGTTGGAGCTTTACTATCTGAGAAAACAAGGGAGAAATCCAATCTAGAAACCTCTACATCTGAGGTGATGGTGATTAGAGGCAGACCTAAAGAAAGAGGACATAATCAGAGGGATTTGTCTCGGTCAAAGTCGAAGGGAAGAAAGAGAAAGCTTAAGTGTTGGTTTTGTGGAAAATCTAGACACGTGAAGAAGGACTGTTGGAAGCAACAACAAGCTTCCAAAGAAGACCATCCAAAAGAGATGAAGGAAGCAAATGCAACTGAAACAAGTTCAACAATAGGTTCATGTATGGTTGATAAAGTTTTATCAATTAGTATTGGTTCACGTCATGATCAACAATGGTTATTAGATTATGGTGCTTCAAACCACATGTGTCTTCATAGACACTGGTTTATTACTTACCAGACTATAGATGATGGACTAGTTTACATGGGAAATGATATTTCATCTAAAGTTGTGGGAATTGGTAGTATTCGAATTAAGATGTTTGATGGAACTATTAAAATACTAACTGATGTAAGACATGTATCTGATCTTAGGAAGAACCTAATCTCTTTGGGAATATTAGACACATGAGGTTACAAGACCATTGTTCAAGGTGGAGTTATGAAGGTCTACAAAGGAATTCTAGTGGTTATGAAAACAAAGAAGGTTGGTAACTTGTTTCTGTTAGAAGGGAGGACTGAATTAGATCATGCGACAATGGTATCTAAGAACAACATTGATTTTGTTCGATTGTGGCATCAACGGTTGGGTCATATGAGTGAACACGGATTAAAGGTACTAACTGATCGAAAGTTACTTCCTATTCTAAAGTCTTTAAAGTTAGATTTCTGCAAGCACTGTATTTATGGAAAATAGAATAGGCAGAGATTTAAAAATGGAAGACACACTAGTGAAGGAATCCTTGATTATATTCATTCTGATGTTTGGGGAGTATCCCCTACTATTTCATATGGAGGATCATCATATTTTGTAAATTTTATAGATGATTTCTCTTGGAATGTGTGGATCTATATGTTAAAGAGTAAGGCTGATGTATTTACAGTTTTCAATAAGTTTAGATCTTTAGTGGAAAAGAGCACGGGTAGATCCATTAAATGTTTAAGAACTGATAATGGTGGTGAATTTACGTCGATGGAGTTTGAGAATTATTGCAAGGAGTTTTGGATCAATAGGCATAAAACCACTGCCTATACTCCAGCAAAATGGAGTTGTTGAACGCATGAACAATACTCTTGTAGAGAGAGCAAGGAGTATGCTTAGTAATGCCAATTTGCAGTAGGAACTATGGGTAGAAGAAATAACTACAACTTGTTATCTGGTGAATTGATCACCATCAACAACAATAGAATGCAAAATTCCAGAGGAGGTATGGATAGGTCACCCTTGTAATTATTCTAAACTTAAAGTTTTTGGTTGTGATGCCTATGCTCTAATTCTGAAACATCCGTGTTCTAAATTAGATCCAAAATAAAAAAGGCTTATCTTTGTTGGATATGGTGATGGTACTAAGGGGTACAGGTTGTGGGATCCTACTGCCCACAAGATCACCATTAACAGAGATGTAATATTTGATGAATCATCTGTCATCAAATCAAATGTAGAGGTTCAAATGAAATAGGAAGAAGCACCAAAGTATCAACAAATTCAGTTTGGAAGTAATGAAGGTGAACATAAACAAGTTTCAGAAGATGTTCATGAATATTCCCCTGCAGCAAAGGAAGACATGGTTGATGATGATAGTCAACAGATTGTGGATGAGCGACATAATTCCCTAAGGAGGTCTACACGGGTCATAAATCCTCCAAGAAGGTGTGATGATTTTGTTTCATCTGTTTCTTTAAGTACTAATGATGATGAACCTTCGTGCTATCAGGAAGCTA
>CBVK0100635692.1:0-11309 GCA_900067695.1 Picea abies
CAAATAGTAACACATCATGTTATCTGTCAATCACATCATAATCATATACAAAAGGTCTAACATCGAAAAGGGTCCAGATCACTTGCGAGCAAGTGTCCTCAAATAATAAGTGGTCTCAGTGCGCTAGAGCGGGATGTTACATATAGCCCCTCTTGGTCTAAACTTCGTCCCGAAGTTTCTCAGTATACATGCAAAAATAAAGTATCATAGTATCATAAGTCTATCCATCAAACAAAAATGGAAACTGTTGACGCATATCATCTGCGTCCTCCCAGGTCGCCGAGTGTGGACTATAACTGTCCCACTGGACCTTGACCTGATCTACCGTTCGACACCGTAATTGTCGAACGCGATGATCTAAGATGCGGACCGGCTCAGCCATGAGCGCTCCCTCGTCTGATACCTACAAGGAACTCAGGTCAATCACATGTGTAGGATCACTAATATAATGCCTCAAAACAGATACATGAAAAACATCGTTCATACACCTCAAAGAATTAGGTAAGGCTAGTCAATAGGCCATGGGCCCCTTTCTCTCCACAATCTCGAAAGGTCCCACGAACCTAGGAGAGAGTTTAGCTCCCTTTCCAAACTTGATCGAACTCTTATGCGGTTTAACCCGCAAGAAGACTCGATCGCAGACCTCGTAGTTGCGGTCGACTCGGTGCGCATCAGCATAACTCTTATGTCGATCTTGCGCTTCTTTAATCCTTTGTCTTATGGATTGCATCTGCTCTTCCATTTCTTGGATCGCTTCTAGTCCCACCAGGACCCTATCCTCAAGCCGATCCCAACTCAAGGGCGTCCGACACGGTTGCCCCTAAAGAAACTCAAAAGGCGCCATCTTTATGGTGCTTTGATAACTGTTGTTGTATGCGAACTCTACTAGAGGCAAGAATTCCTCCCAACACTTTTTTTGGTCCATCACGTATATGCGCAACATGTATTCCAATTTTTGGTTCGTACATTCTATCTGTCCGTCCGTCTCTGGGTGATATGCAGTACTAAAGTTAAGCTGGGTTCCCAAGGCCTCTTGGAAACTCGTCCAAAATCGTGCCGTATACACCGATCCTCGATCGGATATAATCTTTTTAGGCATGCCATGTAGCCTCACAATCTCACTGATCTATGTCAGGTGCCTGATACGTCGTACGCACAGGAATAAAGTGAGCACTCTTCGTCAGAGTGTCTACTACTACAAAAATCGAGTCGTGTCTCCTTGCCGTCAGTGGAAATCCAACAATAAAATCCATCGAAATAACTTCCCATTTTGATTCCGGTATGGCATGTGGTTGCAGTAATCCTGTCGGGTGCCTATGTTCAGCCTTTACCTGCTGACACTCGAGACATCTAGCCACAAAGTTGACTATGTCGGCCTTCATTCCTTTCCAAAAGAATAATGGTTTGAGTTCTGCCCTCATCTTTGTAACCCCCGGGTGAGCCATGTACACTGCTCTATGAGCCTCGCTCAAGATCAACCTCCTCAACTTGTCATTTGGCGGTACGTAAATCCGACCTCTAAACCTCAATAAACCATTGCTATCAAGTGAATATCCCTCATAACGTGGTACCGTCATCGTATTTTGTCCGATAAAATTCTTGATTTCTGTGTACCAGTCATCATCACGCTGTAAGGTGAGAATCTTCTCACGTAGATTTGTCTGAATAGGTAACACCGAAAAGATGCATGGTCTCCGACTCAAGGCATCCGCCACTCGGTTCACTGTTCCCTTTATGTAAGTAATCTCGAAGTCGTATTCGCTAAGCAATTCTGACCAACGCCGCTGTCGCGCGTTCAGGTCGCTTTGTGTAAAAATGTGTTGCAGTCCACAATGATCAGTCTTTAATTCAAATTTTCGTCCAATAAGGTAGTGTCTCCAAACCTTCAAGGCATATACGATGGCTAATAACAAATCGTGCATCGCGTAGTTCTCCTCATGCCTTCTCAGCTTCCTCGAAATGTATGCAATCACTCGTCCATCTTGCATCAAGACTCCGCCCAAACCTTCCTTGGATGCGTCAGTGCATACCAAGAAGTCTGCGTCCATGTCAGGGACCTTTAGTATCAGCACGGTTGTCAACAACTCTTTGAGCCTCCGAAATGCTTCCGCGCATTTCTCCGTCCAAACAAACTTCTTGTTTTTCTTCTGCAATTCCGTGATCGGATTTGCTATCTTCAAAAAACCCTCGACAAACCATCGATAGTATCCTGCTAATCCCATAAAACTACGCACTTACATGACATTCGTAGGCACAGGCCATTCCATAATAGCCTCAACCTTGGTTGGATCCACGGTGATACCTTCGCCGGAGATGATGTGCCCTAAGTAGTGAATCCTGGATTGATAAAAAGAGCATTTGGACAACTTCCCATATAATTTGTGTTCTCGTAAACATTGTAGTACCAAGTGTAAGTTCTCATCATGCTCCTCCGTTGTCCGAGAGTAGATCAAGATATCGTCAATGAATACTTGGACGAACTTGTCCAAGTACTCGCGGAACACCCCGTTCATCAAACTCATGAATACCCCTGGGGCGTTTGTCAGTCCAAAAGGCAAAACCGTAAACTCGTAATGTCCAAATATCGTCTTAAAGGCGGTCTTAGGGATGTCATCCTCCTTGATTCGTAAATGGTGATATCCAGATCGCAAGTCGATCTTGGAGAACACCGTCGCACCCTTCATTTGATCAAACAGATCATAAATTCTTGGTAAGGGATACTGATTTTTGATCGTAGCCTTGTTCAGTTGATGGTAGTCAATGCAAAGCCTCCACGATCCATCCTTCTTTCGAATGAAAATAACTGGTGCACCCCACGGTGACACACTAGGACGTATCAGTCCCAGGTCCAACAACTCCTTCAGTTGCATTTTCAACTCTTGCAACTCCGGGGTCGACATCCGATAAGGCGTTCTTGCTATCGGCTCAGTTCCCGGTTTCAGGTCTATGGTAAACTCCAGTTCCCTCTCCGGTGGCATCCCAAGAAACTCCTCTGGAAATATGTCCACAAACTCCTTCACCACCGGAAGGTGTTCTAGGCCTTCCGCTACTCCTTTTTCGTTTAGCGCGAGGATCGCATAAAGTTTGCACCCCTTGCGCATACTCTTCCGTAACTGTAAGGAAGAGATGAACCGCAGGGAAACTCCCTGGTTCCGTCCTACAATCACCCGTCTCTGTCCTTCATCATCCACCAAGCTCAACCATTTCATCTTACAGTTGAGAATCGCCTCATGCGTTTCCAGCTAATCCATACCAATCACGACGTCATAAGATCCTAAGATCATGACGTACAAGTTGACTCTCGTGACAAACTCTCCCAGGTTAAGGGCACAGCTCGTAACCTTTCCTCCATCCTTCTGATTGGCTTCTGAAGCCCTCTATATGAAGCTAAACTTGTCCTGAACGACTGCCTTCAGGATGACATCGTGCAAGGTTTGAGGCATCAAACCTTTAAATCTTGCACGCAGGCTGTTGTTAAGGCCCAACACAAACCTGATGACCTTAAGCTTCTCCAAGTCAAGGCACGGAGCTTACCTGAGTAGCGCCATAAAACGTGCCTCGTACTCGAGCATCGTATGACCTCCCTATCGTAAAGCATTGAACTCATTGAGCTGACGCTCAATGAATTCCTCTGGAAGATACCTCTCACGGAACCGTTCCTCGAATAGTTCCCATGACACGTCTTCAACGGCCATGTACAGCTGCGGTAGGAGCGTCTTTCACCATAGAAGAGCACTCCCTTTCCAATGAAATACCGCCATGCAGACCTTAGAGTTGGAGGTACAACTGCGAAGTGTGAAGCACATCGCCATTTTTTCCAATCCACGCCTCGGTGGCTGTGCCTTCCGAGGCACCCAAGAACTCGAGGAAATTTGACCTTCTCGATTTCTCGGCGAAAGCTACCTATAACGGTCGGTGCGTGCGGCGGAACCTCAGTAGGTGCCGACGCCCTGGCCTCGGCTCTGCCCAATCGACTGATCAGTGCCTCAGACATGCACTGAAAAGACCTTATCAACCCTATGACATCACCAACTGTGATCTGTTCAAGTCCGAGAACCTGCTTGCCTCCCTGGGGGTTAAACTCCTCAGGCGTGGATGCTACTGGAGATGTCGCGCCTCCTCTTCCCCAGCATCCTGTGATCTGCCTCTGCGGCGTCCTCTAACCATGATTACCGTGCACGCACATAATCAACTCAATACGCAACAGTATGATAAAACCAACTCATGTCAACGAAAGCCGTCGCGAACCCCAAGTCGTGGGTCGAACCGACTCTGATACCATATGTAACGTCCCTCTCTAAGTTAAGGACAACTACTCTGTCAATAGGTGCAAAATTATTTTTTTTTGTTTTAACCATGGGTGTGCGCGTGTAAGAGGGGAAACATACACACTGGACTCCACATCGCCTCTCGACAACCAACAAGACAGAACCAAGATGAACATAAAAGACGACAAGAACTCGCGACAAGTAACTGCATGCATAAGCGATGAACACACGACGAAGTAGAACTGACTACCTACCCGTCCTACCCTGTAAAGGTTAGGACCTCCAAGCCACCTAAGCACGCCCAAGCCCAGGTTCCCATCGAAATTGACCATTTAAGGTCTCAGGGCTGGCGACTGTTATGAGGATTATGAAGGTGTCTACTTCCCGCCTGACACAAGCAGACCCAGCATTCAAATTCCTCAACCCAGTACATCAATAATTAACTGAGTGACTGTAACCTCTATGGAAGGCGCAAGGCAGAAGGATGCAGACATCGACCCGCCAAGTTCGGCATTAAGAAAAGGAGCAAGAACCCTCATCTACTAAGTCATACCACTCTATGGAACTTAATTCAAGGAACCTCACCTTTTAAAATCATCCGTAACTAAGGATTCAATGGCGCTAAGATAAGACCACGATGCCATGGTATATCGTGTGATATCCCCACTACCATTACATTTTACTTTAAATGGCCGAACATCGCCCTTACATACTGCATCGATATATTGCGTTGACATTACCCCTTACACCTTACCATGACCAATAAAATATAGTACGGCACCAGGGCCAAGACACAATGTTACTATAACTTGACAACTAGATAATCATCATCATTACCGTTATAAGTCAGGTAGCCCTAACAGTGCCTTTTTAATTCTCCTAAGCACATCGCTCTTACACAGATCAGGACAATATAATAAAATTTATTTCCCCCACCCCATAAATTGCAACCACTACCTACCACCCGAGGAGTTTCCTTCGTAAATGAATACATAAGCAATCCCTCTTAATTGATGATGTAGAGCAACCCCTACTTCAACTGGATGTATAACGCAATTCTTGCAATATTGAATACATAATAACGCAATTTCATGGAGAGAATAATAACATCGATGGGGTCACACTTGAATAAGCAATTGCTAAATAACATGAATAAGCAAAGAGTGAAGCATAAGGCGATTGCATAAAACATTTGTTTTGTATAAAGCAACTCTTCATCCCACAGTAACCATCAAGATAAGTCATTATCATTAGAAGAATACTACAATGCCTTAATATATTAATCAAGCTTAACCATTCCTAGCAGCGATAATGGTAAAATAAAGCCCTAATTTAGTAATCAACTTCATCGTTCCTAAAATCACTCTAAGTTAATAACGTTGCAAATCATATGGATCTAGATTCTTAATCATAACAAGAAAACGCATTTATCATTAAACTCAAGGGCACTTTATTAAAATAATTTAATAAGCATTGTGAACCTAACATTCTGGATAACCCTTCAATTTAATAGGCGCTATAATCAATATTGCCTAACTAATAATCATTACAACTTAACGTTCTATGCCATCATTAGAGACTTTATCGTTCAATCAACGTTCTAAATGATCATTCATAATAAACGTTCTAATCATTCATAATAAATGCGTTCTAAATAATCATTCATAATAATCATTAATAATGCGTTCTAAATAATCATTCATTTAGGAAACGCAGCAACCGTCAATGTCTAATTCAATAATCATTATAACTTAAAATAAATTATCATTATAAATAAGACACTTTAACTTTTCCTTCGAGCAGTACACATCCCAATGGAGGTTCATCGTTACAGATCCAGAAAACTGTAGGCGAGTAAATCAGGGTCGCTGGAATTTAAGAGGATGAGGTCAATGAATGTTGTAGGACTGTTTAAACCTAACAGGCCTGGCCAGTGAATCGATGCCAAGATGCTCTCATAAATGCTGTCAGTATGGGTTAAATTCTGCCAGCAACATCTATTCTGTCAATACTAAATTCTGTCAGACGCTCACTCTGGACTCGCTGTCATACTAGAAGTCATATTACCTAAGAACCCCCCCTAAAACAAGATTAACTCTACATTTAAATTAATGTTGGCCCTCCCCTTTTTAATAAGATAGGACACCGCAACACTTGTACAGAAATAGAATTAATCTAAGATAAATCAACTTCTAGCTAAAGGACCCTTAATACACAACACACTCATTCGGGTAATTAATCTGGTGCGCGAGTCATAAATGAAACAACAACAACATCCACTCCTTGCATTGGGATAAAATTTGCTTCTTATGACAGACATTTAATGAATGAACATTTACTAATTTAGAACACTAACCTCCCTTAAGGTTTAAGCTGCTGGGCGGTTCAAAAATGGCTACAGAACTTTCCCAAGGAAGGAAAGATCAGTAAGGGATAGTCCATCCTCTAATGTTTAAAGCTACTGGGCGATGCAACAGCAACAGGATCAACCCTAACCTTAAATCTCAAAAATCATTCCCTACAAGATATCGGTAAGGCAATTTGCAATCAGGGCTGTAACCTACGTAGGACATGGATCTACATTAACGCTACCACTGGTATTATACCGCAAATTTTAGTGTTACCACAATATTAAATTGTGCATATTATCCCTGGCCTTAGCGTGAATATTATATCGTAAATGCTTCCACTGTTATCTTGTCATAAATTTAATTCTTTACCGATAAGTTCCTGAACGTAACCTCTTAATGTCCTTCCCCAGTACCATCCCTGCAAAGGCACGATTCGAGGCAACTGACAACGGTGAAAAAGGCGTCGCTATCCAACCCCAACCCTGGCAGAACAGTACGGGCCATACAAGTGGTCGCTAAGCAGTGGCGCCGGCTAAGCTCCCCTAAATCAGAAACGGATTACAGTCCTGGGTAAGATAAACATGTATTTATTCGAAATCAGGGAAGGATTTGATGGTCACGGGCCTATTGTCCATCCAATCGAATAAAAATTTCATTATCAATCTTCCTAAAAGCTGGTTGCTACTAAATTATTTTAATTAACCGTAATAGACATTTGGTGATGCACAAGTAAATACAGTACATACAGGCAGAATGCGTTGAACACCATATTAGCATAGAACACCAATGCAAGGGATAGAGCACACCATTAAAGTGTAAAAACTGTGACAGGAGGTGTCATCCAAGTGATTAATGACAACCTCCGATTAAAAGCAGATTTACTAGCAGGGTCCAAGTACAAGGTAAGCTCGCAGTGATTAATACAATCAGGCATTGATACTAAGTTTTAATCATACCAACCCTAAAATAATTAGGGATTTGACTGTATCCAGTAATTTATATTAATTTAACCCCCGGATGGGGTGGTATCGCAGGCCATTTGGAAAACTGCGGGTGAAGGGGACGGCCAGCGAAGCACGAGGCCATGTGCTCGGCTCGTGCCCCACGCAGCCACTACCCCCAGAATTTAACGCGCATTCAACGTCGATGGCAGGAGCATTAACTCCATTCCTTTCGACCGCCTTTATGCATAGCAATAAGCAGCACTCTCTCGGCAGTTCCGTCTGGTGGTGTGGTTTCAGTCTGAGCTCTGTGTTTTTCATGATTTCTCGGGCAGTCTTTTTCATACTCCTTGGCTCTAAAGATTCTTTGCAGAAGCCGAGTCTCGCCATGCCTCGCCACCGCATGCGTCCACGTCGGGGCTCTCCGTGGCGCCCACGATGCCCCCGCACTTCCTCCTCGCCCTCTGGTTCTTCCACTCCGGGTCTGGACATCATGGCTGTTGTGGACACCTCCTGGACTCCAATACAGCCTTCGCATCGTGTCAAACACTCTCCTACTCCTCTGGCCTCACGCCACAGTAGACATGGCCACAATTCACAGGCACCTTCTACCTCTCTGCCGCGGGACCACTCTGTTATTCTCCATGATTTAGTTTTCGAGCTCCGTGAGGGTGTGAACGATCTCCATTTCCGAGTTCAACAGATGGAGGGTCGCCTTTCTATTCTCCTCCAGCTCCTTGCCACCCCCCCTCCAGCCACTCCTGAATACTCCCGTGATAC
Source organism: Picea abies (assembly GCA_900067695.1). Classification (NCBI taxonomy): domain Eukaryota; kingdom Viridiplantae; phylum Streptophyta; class Pinopsida; order Pinales; family Pinaceae; genus Picea; species Picea abies. The sequence continues at coordinate 8,341 of CBVK0100635692.1, forward strand.
CTCCGAGACACCCAGTAGTCAGGCGCGCAGTCAGCAACACGCCTCCACAGAAGCACGTTCTCCATCTGATGGGAAGGAAGGCAGTCCAGAAGCCACGAGTGCTCTCACGCAGACGACGACTTTGGCAAACAAGGAAGAAGGAGGCAACCTTGCAGTTGCGGCAGCGATAGAAGAAACGAAGGATAGCAGCCTCCAAGTGCCCGACGTCAAGAGCCACAGCGCCACGGACATGCAATGGACCGGCGGGACATCTATCATCGAAGAGCCCTGGCCTGGCATCTTACCCGAGTATGTCCCAGATTACACTATGCTTGTCCCCTACTTCAGTTCTAGTGGCTCTCGTGGTGATTAGGAATCTAGCTTTTCTACAGCATTATCAAAAACTTTTTTTGCTACTTGCTATATATGGTTGGCTGAACTGGTTTCTCTTCACGGAGCAGTTCAGTAATTACAACCGAATAAATCTAGTTATGTACTCTGGCTACTGGTTCTGACAAGGACTCTTATATTTAATACAAACTCTTACTTATAAAAAAAAAAATATTATATTAATTTAAGTGGGAAAACTAGTGATTCTTTATTTCCTTCTACCAATAACTCTTTATTTCATTGTTGTTCTACCGGGAGGTCGCCTGCTATCGACGCCCAATGGAATTAAGGAATCACACAATCATTATAAAACGTATAAACCCACCCAACAATTCGTTAAAGAAATATATGCACTGTAACTTACAACGAGATGACAGAACTGGTGAAACGAAGAGCCCCCAAAAACGAAAGTTCCTCAGTAACTAACAATACGCCCCCAGTCAGAGGAATGCTCACTGTATAAATTATCGCCCACAGTAAGGCTCATACTCCGACAGCAAAAACAGTATACCCACGTAAAGGCAAAACGCCCAATGGAAAGGAGAACCCACTGAAACGCATGCTGAAGTAAATGTAGTAAAAAAAAAAAATGAGGATCAGCTGAAACAAAATCAATCGCCCACTGTATAAAGATGAAACCCTACTGCAACCAGACTGCCCACGGTACAAACGATGAAATAGCATAAACCCACAACAAATTTACTTGAACCCTCAACTGTACTGTTATAAAAACGAAGATCTTCTGCAATACCCCCCCCTTTTTTTTTCTTAAAGAGTATGAAGGACGAAGAGACAACATTCCACAACAATACAACCATGATCGCAGCAGTAAACCACTATGCATTCTACTCTACTCAGTTCAGGAACATACATTGGCCTTATTTGCTTGCCGCAACGATTTCTGTGCTACTGTCGCTCCTGCTCCTGCTTGCTGACCGCAAGGAACTCACCGGTACCTCCCAGCCAAACGCTAGGGGTAGTCTTCCTCCCCCTCAGCCCCCCAAGCCGCAAAGGGGCCACACACAACCAGAGAGTAACTAGCTCCTCAGCTCGCCTCCAAGGCTGAGCTACCACTCAAATCTGCTGAGGCTTCCCAACTCCTACCAGAAAATCAGTCAGTCCCTATTCTCCCGCAAAATCCATCCAATCTCAGCCAAAAAGCCCTTTCTTTTCACCTCAAACCCTAATTCCCTTTTTACTTAGGTTTCCCCCCCCCCTTTTCCCTTTTGACTTTCCTCATTTTCTTTTTAGTTTAAATCGTTTATATATTTCATTTTTTTATTATTTTTCTTTTTTCAAAATTCAAGGGTATGAGCGCTCCTCATTTTTTTTTAAATTGGTTTATAATATAAATATAACTTTTATAATTTGTTTATAATTCACATGCTTAACTTCATTTGTTTATAATTTGTTTATAAAATAAATATACCTTTATTTATGTTTTCATTTTTTTTATTAGGAAGCTTGCATTCATTATTTAATTTACCATTAATATATTTGTATAATTAGGATTAAAGAGAGATTAAGGCGATGGGGAAACAGTAGGGAAAAAGTAATGTTTTACAAAAAGAATAAAGAATATTTACGGGGAGGGCTGGCGATTTAGAAAAAGTGAACTGCACAAGTAAAGGAAGATGGATACTGGAAGATCAAGGTGGGGAGGATAGTTTAATTAAGTAGACAAGGATAAAGAGAGGGTGACGGTCTGAGTTTTTGTTTTCATTCTTTTTTTTTGAATTTTCAATTGTTAAGGCCACCTAACATTTCCCCCCCCCGGTTTCTAGAAGGTCTTAGGCTTAGGGTTTAGATTCTGAGCTAGGCGACGACTGGTTAAGGGTAATGGTTAAGGTTTTATTCAGGCGCTGAAGACTTAGGGCTAATTAGGCTGACTCCATCAACCACCTTTACCGCGACGTGCCCTTCAGGTCGCACCACGTGCGCCAAGGGTGCCACTCGCCTCTGGAAATTCTTTTGGTGACGTGCCCTTCAGGATGCACCACGTGCTCTAAGGGTGCTACTCACCGACTAAGTTTCTTCGGTGCGACGTGCCCTTCAGGATGCACCACGTGCTCCAAGGGTGCCACTCGCCGACTGAACTGATTGGTAGACCTCTATAACCCCTGGAGTCAATACTCCGCCAGTTGAACTAGTAGGAGACTAAGGGCTCTAAGGAATAAGGCCCCCGCCTTATTGCGTGCCACTTAGAATCATCGTGAGCGACTGTCGTAGTTGTCCCTCGTGGCATCATGGGTCCTCTCGAACTAGGTAATCGTTAACCTACAGTTCGATCCACGACGGGAGTGCTAGCAGGTGGTGGCAGGGCTGCTGTCCACCCCTCTCCCTCAACCTCTCTGCAATCGTGTGTGGCCCCTTTACTCCATATGTGAGTCAAGTCGGCAAGCTATCGTCGGCCTGCATCACCAATAATCATGTCAGAAAAGTCGTCATCAAATCATCAATCAAATAAAACATCATAATAAACATATCAACCCAAAAGAACACTCCCTGACTCAGTCTGGAGTCCAAGGGGGTTCTACTGATGCCTCTGCATCCTCAAGGTCAAAAACCCTGCACACTCAACAAAACTGAGTCAATAGCAC
>CBVK0100635693.1:0-11309 GCA_900067695.1 Picea abies
GAAGGGATAACAGTGGACCCTGAAAAGATTGAGGCCATTAAAGGGTGTACAACACCTAAAAATGTGACAGAAGTCAGATCCTTCATGGGTCTATATGTCAGATCCTCAGCCAAAATGGGTTTGTGATATGTTTTGAATCTAGGAAATTGAAAGAGTATGAAAGGCTCTATGCCACTCACAATTTTGAGTTGGAATCCATAGTACACGCTTTGAAGAAGTGGAGGCACTACCTCATGGGAAAGAGGTTTGAGTTGAGGATAAACCATAATGGTCTAAATTACTTTTCTGATCAACCTACTTTGAATGCTAGGCATAGTAGATGGTTGGAATTCCTCTGTGCGTATGACTTTGATATTAAGCACATCAAAGGAAAGGAGAACAAAGTGGTGGATGCACTCAACAATATAGTCAATGAACTACATGATACAACCATTAGCATGTATCAGACATATCTTAAAGGAAGAATTTATGAGGCTGCAAAAGTTGATTTGAAGTACATGGAGTTGGTAACTAAATTGCTGCAAGGCAAAATTCAACAAAAAATGAAAGATTATGAATTGGGAATTCATGGAATACTCTTGTACAGGAACAAAATTTATGTACCCAGTTCTCATGAATTGAGGGGTGAGATATTGAAAGAGATGCATAATGTGCCTTATGTTGGGCACCCTAGATATCAGAGAACAACGACAAAAGTCAAGAGCCATTACTACTGGCCAAGCATGAAGAAATAAATTGCAGAATACATAACTAAATGCTCATAGTGTCAAAGGGTCAAGGATTATCATAGACACCCAGTTGAGTTGTTGCAGCCATTACCCATTCCTTTGTTGAAGTGGGAGGTGGTGAAAATGGATTTTGTCATAGGATTACCCAAAACAAACAAGCAACATTATTCCATCATGCTGGTGGTGGATAATCTTACTAAAGATTCCCATTTCATTCCTATGAAGGTTTCTCGCAAGGCAACCAATGTTTCTAATATTTATATAAGGGAAGTAGCACGCTTGCATGGCATACCAAAGACAATTGTGTCTAACAAAGACCCAAATTTTACCTCAAAGTTTTGGAAAGGATTATTCAAAGGGTTCAGAACAAATCTGAACTTCATCACAGCTTATCATCCACAGTTTGATGGACAAACAGAAAGGGCAAATCAAGTGATAGAATATATGTTAAGAATATATGTGATGGATAAATCATTTAAATGGGAAGATTATCTTCACTTGGTAGAATTTTCCTACAACAATGGGTATCAAGCATCACTAAAGATGAGCCCATTTGAAGCACTTTGTGGGAGAAATTGCAACACCCCAGTCAGATGGGACAACCTGACTAATAGGGCAGTGATTGGGCTAGAGTTTCTCAAGGAAATGGAAGAGAAAATGATGAAGATTAAATGGAATTTGAAGGCTTCCCAAGACAGACAGAAAATATATGCTGATAAGAACATAACTCAAAAGGAATTTAAAGTGGGTGATCATGTTTTCCTAAAGGTGAAAGCCAACATAAGTTCCTTGAAGTTGGGAAACTGTTCCAAGTTGGTAGCCATATATTGTGGGTCATTTGAAATTCTAGAAAGGATTGGACCAATAGCTTATATGCTTGTATTTTGTGCATGCATGACTATTCATAATGTATTTCATGTCTCCTTGCTTAAGAAATATATATATGATGCTAATCATGTGATTGATTGGAATGTGATTCAAGTGGAACAAGAAGGCTCTTTAAAGGTGCACCCGATGCACATACTGGAACAGAAGGAAAATTAGCTCTGGAATTGAGCCATAAGGCTTCTAAAGGTCCACTAGACCTAGTACAGACCTGAGGATGCAACATGGGAGCATGAAGATGCTATGTGAATAGATTACCCACATCTTTTTTAATATTTTTAAAATCTTATTGATTTTGTGTAACTAAGTTGCACTGAGGACAGTGCAAAAATAAGGGGAGGGGTTTGCAATACCCCAAGCTGAGACCCGGTTGTTATTATGAATGTAATGATGTTTTGTAGGCTGGTGAGCCAAGAATTTATAAGCTGGTAGGATCATGCGTTGATTAAGCAAGGAGCATGTTTTGTACATGCAAATATTCATATTATTAATATAAAAACATCACTGCATGTATACCGACTACGAAGAAAGCATTATGGGGGTCTAAACTCCACTGGTTAGGGAAAGTGATGGGGCTGATAGTCTAAGAAATATAGGATAAGATTAAGAGATTAAACCCAAGAGAATAATATATAATTATTATTCTAAAAAAAGGTTGTAAAGAGGATATTAATTATGCCAAGTTCCTTTAGGGAGGGGAATGATTTTCAAGTGGGGGAGAAATGTGCTCCCGGAGATCCAAGTGTCATCCAAACCCCATGCATTTTTATCGGGGTGCTATCACCAGTCTCGGGCGTGATTTTCACCATTCAAACAATACTCACCATTATCTCTTCACTGGCCATGTTTTTTTCGATTCACGCAGACACTGAGCAAGCACACAATTAGTCATTTTGCCCACCATTTTTGAATTCCTCAACCACATGAACCTATGCTACAAGTTGAATTTGATACCCTCATTGTACCTACACCTATGGGTTTCCTGTGTATTGTCCTATCAGTATCCTTTCCCCATGTCCAGTTTATTTTTCTTCCATCACCATGCACATGTGTTGAGGAAGTGAGCTCTCTTAGAGGAAGTCCAGTAGCAACTACAAAACTTTGAGAATTCCCAATCCAACCTATTTTTGAAGCCTTGGAAAGGGAGGTGTATCAACCGATGGACTATGTGATAGTGAAGGTGTACACTCCTAGGGTGGAACATGCATGTGGGGAATGAGAGTCTGTGAGCCGTGGGCATAAGTGGATCCTTGGAGGAAATCCTTCCTGTTGTACTGTGCAACTTCTTGTTGTCCCTGCCTAGCCTAGGAATCCCTTGCCAATGGAATTTAGTCCCATCTCGGGGATGACCCACTACTGAGAGTGATGAGCAGTGTGGTCTAATGTTGGGAGGTTCATGGAAGGTCTACGCACAGTTGGTGTAATTCAATTAAAAGATAAGTACCATTTCCAAGTTTGGTTACATGTTGTGTATTTATATATGTTGTTATATTTATGGATTTTTCCTGTGATTACTGCATGTATGTTTTTACTGTTATTTCTGCATTATGCTGTGTGATAGCAGAATGTAAATCTACTGTTAATTTGTATGTGTTATTGTCGCTTCCACATTAATCTATGTATGAACTCCAAGTTTGGTTACATGTTGTGTATTTATATATGTTGTTATATTTATGGTTTTTTCATCTCATTATTGCATGTATGCTTTTACTATTATTTATGCATTATGTTGTGTGATAGTAGAATGTAAATCAATTTTTAATTTGTATGTGTTATTTTCTCTTCCACATTAATCTATGTATGAACATAATGTTTATGTCTGGCTAAAAACTTCATTAGATATATATACTATGTATATTCGAGCATGATAGTTTTCTGGAGTAGCATGGCCCGACTTGGGTGGTTGGGGATGCCACAAATTGGTATTAGAGAGAAAAGTATTTTTATAGAGTGATGTTTCCCGGCCTGTTGGTGGTTGGGGACATGACAAAGGAGGTTGACAGGCTCTCAAGAAATACAAACCCACCTGCCAACCAAATGGCATAAAACTTACATTGTCCCAAAATTATCCAAACCAATTCCTTCAACACATATCTAGAACTGAGAGTAAAAAAGGAAAGTCGAGAAAGAAACTCAAGATATAGGTTCAAACCTAAAACCTATTAGTGATATATGAGAGAAGAGTTGAATTAATCACCAGCTGAGAGAGATCCTTCCAAAGATAGAGACTTCCCAAGCAACCACAAACCCTACTCCCAAAAAGCCAACTTTCATAAGAGGAAAAAGGATAGAAGAATCCAGGAAAATTCAAGTGGGGATAAAACTATCTAGAAGTTCTAAAACCATCTTCTGCACATGATAAGGGAGAACCAAAATAATACTACATAGATATGTCATTACCCTATGCAATGATTCAAATGCGTACTACTTGGGGGAGGAGTGTGTGTGAGAGTAAATGAGATGTCTCATCACACCCCCCATGCTTATGAATGAGAATGTGGTCATGACTCTACCTTCGTTCAAATTCAATGAAATTCCAGGTGTCATATAATCTTGATTAAGGGATGGGTTCAATTTTAACCTCATTGTTGATAATTAAGGTCCCTTCCTTTTTCCTAGCAACCAAAGATGCTTACATGTTTTCTTCTGAGATATTATCTCTTAAGACATCATAAAACCTCAACGAGGATATTGAAGAGTTGATATGTCTTAGCCTACCAAGAACAGATACAAGCATCATGTATAATTAGAATGTTCCTTGTTTCATATATTTTATGATGAGAGAAGAGTATCCAATCACAACTAGGTTGTGGATGTTGAGTGATTTAAAAATATTCATCCCTCGGAGAATTCCATAAGATTATGTAATATTATTGTATCATGTTCCTAGAATCGAAGAGTAGGATGATTCCATTGTTCCTATGGGGTTGAGAATTACAATTTCCCCCCTGGTGCACCTGTCATCCTAGAAAAAATGAAATATTAATAATTAACAAAATATAATTTAAATAAAAAATATAATGAAACTTTATACCTCTTATTTGATAAAAAATGGTCCCAACTGAGAATGTTAGGTAAAAGGAAACTCTTTGGGTGAAAAAAAAAAGTGTTTCCAACTGAGAATGGTGCTCCAGATATAATAGAACAACTCTCTTCACCCATAAATGTACAAAAGTAGTATAATCTAGAAATCCTTTGATGCATGCAACAACACAGGTTTAGGATATCGATCAACAATAAATTAGGTCTTTGTACAAGCTTTGATACCATGTTTGATAAACATAGTATTTCCACACATGTCAAAAAGCTTAAGGAAATTGTCACACAAACAGAAAAAATATCAATACACTAGTGTATTACATGGTTAAAATCCTCAAAGAAAGAAACAATACATGGTCCCAACCAACCTGACCATATGAGGAAATATATTAATGCAAAAGGAAAATTTTATATATAAGTTTCTCATAATAAATCATCAACAAAATGACAATTCATGCTCTTTAAATAGATATCATGAACCAATAAGATGTTAAGGCATAGATCAATAGAGTCATTAGTATCGAAGAGAATATGAACCATCCGATTATTTTACTTCTATAATATATTGTGACTATCAAATTACCTAACTATAAATGCATACTAATGAAACACACTTTACCTAAAGACACATTAGACCAAGTTTATCTTAACTAACTCCTAAGTTTCTAAATATGTTAACAAAAGGTGCTTCATGATATGATAACAACACAAGCTTAACCAACTTGGGGGTTAGTGAGGAAAATTATACATACGATGCCTTAAAATAGATTTAAGTTAGTAATTACTATAAAAATATGTATATCAAAGTTAGCTATAAAGTTAGTTAAATGTTAAATAATAAAGTATTGATTTGTAAGGAAACTATTAAAAAGAGATATTTGTAAATGTAGAAATATTGATAATTTTTTATTTAAATTCTCAAAATATCACACACACACACACATATATATATATTTAAATTTGGGTTGGTAGGTCACCCAATCATAATACATTAGTACACAAAACAAACATAGTTTTGGCATACCACACTCCAATGCTTGAAAAAATGAACAGTAAATGAAAAGAAAGGAGAACCCTCAAGAATTTCCACCATTTCTTGGGACAATTCATTGGTAGTCATAGCACAAATGAATTGATCTAACTTTCCAATGAGCTTCCCCACAATTTTCTATTTGACATATTTGGAGATATAGTGCCAAACCCCAACAGGGTAAAGATATGTCGTTGTTGCACTTGTAAAGATATACAACAATACCAAAAGGTGCTAAAGAATGGATTGTCATCCAAAATCACCATCAAAAGCCATACAAGAAATTAATCAATTAAAAACCCTCACACCAAGCAATCCACTAGAGTTGTTGCTCTTCCATCCTCACCTAGTGATCATCACAAACATGTTCTAAAAAACAAATTATTTTTCATAAACAAATGTTAGAAATTTGAATTATTTTACATTATCAAACTAATTTTCATATACAAATGTGCGAAATTTGAGTTATTATACATTATCAACATTAATTTTGAAGAATTTGCATATTTATATAATGATTACACTCTTATCCCTTAAAATAATACAGCCTTAGTGGGCCTAATGGTTAAGAACATGTGTTTCCTCTTAAGAGGTCACAGGTTCAATTCCAGAGGGGGGTAGGGTATGTATACCTTCGTAGACTTTACCAGTTAAATCGCTGGGGTCTCATACACCAATTTGGTGTGTTGGCTTGGCCGTGACCTTAAAAATAGATTATTATTATTATTATTATTATATACTCTTACTTTAAAATTATATATTATAAATAGGGCCAATCCAAAAATTATATATTATCCAATATCAATTAAAAAAAATTAAAAATGAAATTTTATAATAAGACAAATAATAATAATTCAATAAAGTAAAAATGAAATTTTATTATAATAATAATTCAATAAAGTAAAAATGAAATTTTATAATAAAGTAAATAATAATAATCCAATAATATATTAGAAAATATATAGAAGGAGATTTTATAATAAAATCAATATTAAAAATGATGTATTCTCCATGCAAGAGATTTTATAACAAAATCAATATTAAGAATGATGTACTCTCTATTCAAAACAAAATAAGAAGAAAGGAAATTTTATATTAGAAGAGGCTTTTATGGAAACCAAGTTCAATCTAAGATAAGAGAAAATAAATTTTATAATAGAGTAGAGAATATAGATTCGATGTTTTGATTTTAATCTATTTTATGAAATAATGTTAGCTCTTCCTCAAAAATTTAATTTCAATTTCTGATGATAGTAAACAATATGTATATGTATAAATTAGTAAAACAATAAATGGTGGTGAACAATATGTATATTTTATAGTAAAACAATTATATTTATTGTGGATTTCAAATCTCTCTACAAAAATTAATAATATTGTGGATTTCAAATCTCTCCACAAAATTTAATATTCTATTTTATGGATTAATGTTAGCTCTTCCTCAAAATTTCAATTTCTGATGGTGGTAAACAATATGTATATTTCACAGTAAAACAACAAATACACTCTGATTGTGATAAACAATATGTATATTTTATAGTAAAACAACAAATACACTCTGAACCCGTCTCATTTTACACACTGTTCATAAGGTCAACCTCTTGTACACTGTAAAATGAGACGGGTTCAATATCTGCATGGTGCAATCCGATCAGCCACTATCTATTTCCGAATCAGAGGCTTTACTTGTAACCTTTCATGCGATACTTTTTGTGGTTATGCAATTCTGAAATATGTATAAACAGGTCAACTGCCCCAGAGTTTTCGTTATCGCAGCAATACTTGCTATCGTTATAATTATCATTCTGCAACATCATGTTGCCGAAGGAGCGCCAGCAAACGCACAAGTAGAGCGCTTTCCAGGCTATGATGGAATCCTTCCTTCGAATCACTATGCTGGGTATTCATCTCTTAATTCTTAGTAAGCAACATAAACTTACATTTTCAATTTCACTAAATGAACATATAGGTTATCATGGATAAAACCTGGGGCTCAATCTGCAACATACACATCAGTTTTCAGTTATGCAATATTTTTTTATTGTGCAGGTATATTACAGTGGGAGATGAACAAAACAAGAGGCATCTCTACTATTACTTTGCTACTTCTGAGCGGAACCCGGCCACAGATCCAGTTGTTCTTTGGCTCAATGGTGGCCCCGGTTGCTCTGGTTTGAATGCAGTTCTCTACCTTTTAGGTTAGTTTTTCCCACTTTTTTCAATTGCCCATTAAAGACTTTGGCATCTTGTATTGTAAAATGGCAAGATTACCCTGTTTGTTGTTAACTAAGATCCTCGGTTTTAATTGGATTGGAATTTTTTTTTTTTTAAAATTAAGTCGAAACAAACCAAAAAACGGACGGGTATATACGATGACATTATATCTTCTTTTAAAGAGATATAACTGCTGAAGTAAAATCTGAATAAGCTACCGAGTCTAAATCTTGAGCATCTTTGATCAAGAAAGCTCCCTTAGCCAATAACTATTGACATACCTCATAATGCCACATAGCTCAAAATGCTGACAGAGAACTAACTTTAGTCTAAAAACAAACTTACATCTAATCTTCAAGAGGGTGAACAAGGCAGAAACTCTCATTCACTACCAAATCCCAATAGGGATGAGTGGAGTAGATAATTGCAATCACCAAATTACGCAGGACACCAGTGAATCCGACCTTGAAGAAGCACAGAGCAATGGTCTTGGATGAACGCCCAACAACTCCTAGCAAATGAACACTCCCAAAATATGTGATTCACCATCTTAAAGTGGTGACAAATAGGGCAAATACCATCTGGAAGCCCACTCTTTGCCAATGAGGATTTAGAGGGGATTCCCTAGTAAATGACAAGCCATGCAAAAACCTTCAACTTATAAGACAATTGAATGGTCCAAACACTGTGAAGTCGACACACCCACCTATCCTTGGGATCCACAGATACCCATCTCGCATTGAGAATTGGGGCTAGCTGATGCCGGTGATGCAACAACAAGTAGAGTCGGCGATAGTCATTTTGTTGCAAGGGCTTGCCAAAACTCCACTCCCACTCCCTCCAAAATGGGCTCGACATGCCAATGGTCATTTTGATCAAATTCGACTCTGGAAGGAGCCCTACCAACTCCATAATTGAATGTTTATTAGAGGCAAGAAGACCATACTCCTAAGACAAGGATCTCAAATCCTTCCAAGACCAAGAAATTGTGTCCCACAAATTGCCCCAAAAGAAGATGCTTTTCTTGCTTAGTGGGCGAGCTCAAGGTAGATCAACTCTGCAATGCGAAATTCTTGGGAGTGATGAGGAGCAAGAGTGATGGTGACAGGTCCTATATGGACGTGAATGGCAGCACCAAGGCTTTTGGGAGTAGGGAGCGGGAGTGGAAAGCACATTTTTAAAATATTCCAGGAGTAGAGTGTTCTAGGAGTGATTTTATATAATACATATTTTGTTATATTTTGATGCATATATCTTAAAAAAAAATACAAAATGTCGAATTAGCTATAGAAAACATGAAAACATAGATTTAACCACTGGATTAATAATGATCGTTAAAGCATCAACCATTTAGTATACATATAACATCAATTATCTAGTAGTTATAACTATAACATTTTCATCAAATTATCAATCATCAACCATAACATCAACCTTCAAGTTTCAGCATATAATATTTGTCATCGACAAACTGTGACAGTTAACATCAACCTTCAAGTTTCAGCATATAATATTTGTCATCGACAAACTGTGACAGTTTGTCGAAATGAAATGGAACATCATATTGATGACCAAAGAGTTGTAAGATGCAGTCAATATGTCAGAGGTAGGTTCAAACTTCAAAGTTTAAAGTTCAAACTGAAACTGTCATAGAATGTTACAAAATAGGCCATAATAAAGACAAAGTACTCTAAGTTCTAGAGACTAAATAGGAAAAAGACAAATAAATCTAGTATCTACTAAGGTTTCCTCTTGCTGCGGGAAACTTATTTCTTTTCTGGTGATATATGAACAAGGGGAGTAGGAGTAGGTGGAAGTGGTCGTGTAACATGACCAGGAGCTACCTCACAATGTTGGAGGTTATGAAGCTAAAGGCAAAGCTCCTACATTTGAAAACCTGCTATTGGATGGGGGTGGCATATTTGCTGCATGATCATCATCATGATCACCCAAAAGTTCCGCCTCCAAGCATTCTATTATTCTTCACTGCCTCACAATAATGGGACAACAACCTCAAGTTGCAGTGTACTTAAACCAAGCTTTCTGCCCAGTCTACATTTTCTGCCCAGTCTACATTTAGGGTGTTTTTCTTCACGCTGTGGATGAAGCTGTAGGTGCTCCAGCCTCCAACGCCTCTCTGCAGAAGAAGTGTTAACAACCTGTGAAAGCATCCTCATCGCCGAGTTATGCAGATGTGTGGTGTTATCCCCCATTTTGTATGAGGATTGCACATGCGATTTTCATCACAGGACTCAGAGATTCGCAGAGTGGTGTGGTGATTCTAACTTTCCAAAGGTTGGAAATTTGGTAGAAGCTGCTTCTAGTGGAAGATGTATTGGTAGTGGAGATTCAATTTCTCCTTGGTTGATTATCATTATTTGGTTCTCTCTTCATGGTTACACATCTTTGGTTGATGGATCAGTGCTAGATTTTAGGGAAAAATAAAAACAGAGATATCTTTTCAAAATTAAATTCTACAGTACATGCAAATCAGTACTTTAAAACAAAATCTGAAGTAGATGCTAAAAATCTGAACATGCTACACTATAGACAATATACATCTGAACATGTCAAAAGATTTTAAACAGAAGAGAAGATTTCTGTATATAAATTAAGTGCAGATACTAAAGCAAATTCTGTACTTACCTTTAGCAAATAAAGATGTACCTGATGTATGGATGCTGTCCTCTTTAATATGCTCAGAATTTTTCAGTTTAAAGATCATGGATCAAAACCCCAAGGGTTAGATCTTAATCATGATCTTAAGTGGAATGTTTGCCAATGAAGATTCAAGGGCAATCAGTAAAGATAGTGCTGAAACAAAACCCCAAAACAACTCAACACAGAACTGCCCAAACTGAACTGTGGTGCTACAGGAACATAGAGCTTGTCAAACCCCTCATAACTGAAACTGGAAGTAGTAGCAGGCAGCATGCATGAGAAGACACCAGCAACGAAAGGGAAGGAGCCAGGGGTGCCAAGGAGACAGCGGCAGCCTCAAACCAACCTGCAGCAGCAAGGAGAGGGCACAAGGAAAGGCCGCAGTCCCTAGAAGAAGAACCGCGGCACCATAGACAGCAAGGGAAAAGTCCGGCCAGCTTGAAACAGCAAAAGGGAAGTTCTGCTCCACTAAAACGCAGCAGGAGGAAAAGTCTGCGGCACCCTTACCCAACAAGCACACAAGAAAGAAGCTCCCAGCCAGTAAGATGAAACATCCAGGGAGGCCGTACCTCAGAAAAGTATGAGAGAGTCCATCAAGGAGACCATACCAAAACAAAGAGATCAACCTGAGGTAGCCGCAGCAAACTTCAGACTAGGAAAATGAAAGAAGAGTAAGTCTAAGAATGAGAGAGGGGTAGGCTTTTATTTATATCTTAGGTGGGTAGGTTAGGGTTTTCTATTTTAACCCTATC
>CBVK0100635694.1:0-11309 GCA_900067695.1 Picea abies
GCAAGGACCTCTGAATTAGGAAGATAATCAGGCTCCACAACCAACAAATAGCTCATGATCTGTTTACAATATGCAAGTGCGCTTCTTATCTTATTACATACATATCTGCACATTTATTTCAAAACATTCCAAAACACTTTTGCAATGTGCTGAAATGTGTTGGCGCTCATCCTAGCTGTCTTCTGCCTCCGCACTCACTTGCTACTGGTGATGCTCCTACATCAGAATCAGGGGATTGGAGCCAGAGAATTCATGGATTTGTAGTCTTCTTTATGTTGGAGCCTATAAATAGGGGGTCTTAGCCTCCTTCCAGTTTTAGTTGGATAATTAGGAAGTTGGTGCTTCCAATGAATGTATTATTTTGATAAAAATTGAGAGCTCAAAAGGTGGAGATAAACTTGAACCAGACCACCACTTATCATGTTGATAAAACTCAGGATTTCTTACACATCAAAGGACAAGAGGTTTCAAAGTTGAATGATCCACATCTCTCTCAAGATATTCCATGAACCAACCAAGCTCGATCGATTGGGAAGGCACGATCGTTGTAAGAATCATAAGGTTTTAGTCATGATGAGTTAGGAAGAGGGAGAATAAGAACACAGGAGAACCAAAATGTTAGAGGATAGAGTACACATAACCCAATAGATTTTACATAAACTAAGAATTGAAATGAAACAAGGTTCACATAATAGTTTATGAATCAAGGTTTTAGAGTAATGCACATAAAATCTTAACTCCATCCTTGTTATGGCAAGGGTTTTAATAATGTAAACCTTATATTCAGAATAGACAACAAATTATAAGGTTAAGCATTCTCTTATGAAGCAAATATTGTAGTTAGGGGACTTGTAACTTCAACAATAGTTTTATATCATCGTCCAATCTTTAACAATTAATAGAAGTCATGTGGAGTAGTGATGTCGTCTTTAAATGTAACTGGAAATTGTGAGAGATTCTTATTAAGAGGATTGATCAAAGTGAGATAGGTATAATGACACTACTCAAAGAATTTACCAAGCGGGAATAAAAAAAAAATCCTTAATTTCATGCTTTGCAGTCATGGAATTAAGGATAAACATGAAATCATGATGTGAAACATAACATACCCAAGATTACAGAAAATTGAAAAAATGTACATAAAAATAATCGAAAGCATTTAAACAACATATTTACAAAAAATCTATTAATCTGATGGAGACAACATTACTGGACAACAAACCATTTTATAGCTAACCTTGTATTTTCAAGGTAAAATGATAAGGTATTGGTTAGGGCATCCAACAATGTTGGAGAACACAGGGAGTTGGAGCTTCCTTCAAGTTAGGACCTGCGAATCAGGGGGTTGGAGCTAGAGAATTCATGGATTTGTAGCATCCTTTATGTTGGAGCCTATAAATAGGGGGTTGTAGCCTCCTTCCAATTTTAGTTGGATAATTAGGAAATTGGTGCTTCCAATGAATGTATTATTTTGATAAATAAGAAAAGCATTATGTGGTTTTATCACATTTGGGTTTCCATGTAAATTTTGGTGAAATGTGTTTATGTGGATGTCTATTATGCTTTGTTGATTTATATTTCTCATGACATATTGATGATATACTACTGATGAAAGTAATGATTACATATTATGGTTAAAAGTGATAATAATGTGCTCATACTAATTCACCCCCCCTCTCGGTATTCCAACAATTTATAGTTTGAACAACTCAAATTGAATGAGTTTTCAGACATGATGGTGCATTTAATTGAAAACAATTCAAAGGATAAAGGCACCATTCTGAGAAGTCTGGATGATCCAGTATTTGTCAAATTTATGCATTGCAAGACCGCAAAGTATATTTGGGATAAACTTCAAAATATTTACAAAGGAGATACCAAATTCAAGGGAGCTAATATTCAAACCTTTAGAGATAAGTTTTAGCAATTGAAGATGAAGGAAGATGAAGACATTGTAGCCTAATTTTTGCAATTTGGAAAAATAGTGAACATTATTAGAGGATTGGGAGAAGAAGTTGATGAATCAATGGTCGTTCAAAAGGTTCTAATATCTCTACCTATGAGATTTGATCCTAAGATATTAGCCCTGGAAGAAAGAACATATCTTGACAGTTTGAGCATGGACGAGCTACATGAAATATTCAAAGCTTATGAAATGAGGATAGAACAACAGAACCCATTCACGAAGGAAGCATATTTCAAAGCATAAAATAAGAAAAACAAGCAAAATTCAAAACCCAATTATAGTTGCATTGATGATTTGGAGGAAGATGAAGAAGTGGAAAACTTTGTAAGGAAGTTAAAAAGAGGAACCAGAAAATACAAAGGTATGATTCAATTGAAATGTTTTAATTGTGATGGTATTGGTCATTTTTCTTCTAAATGTCCTTATGATAAGAATAAAGGTAGTGATGAAGAATAAGATCCTAATAAGAAAAAGAAAAACAAAAGGGAGACAAGAGAAGGAACAAAAATAAATTATTCAAGAAAATATTCTACTCAAAGGAAGATAGCTCCTCATCAGATGAGGATGATGATAGTGACAGTGATTCAGAAAGAGTACTCTTCATGGAAGTGGATGTTGATTCTGAAGAAGAAGGCAAAGTTGATCTAATATAATAATTAATCAGTGCCTTAGAATAATTTGGGAAAGAAAGAAAGAAAAACAAGTCACTCAAGGAAGAATTAAAGAAGAAAGAAGGATCTCAAAATTAAAACTCAGAAGAAATCAACCTGATAATCATGAAGTTAAATATCCTGGTAGAAGAAGACAAAAGTATAGAAGAAACACTCAAAAATCAGTTAGAAGATAAGGAGAAGATGATTGAAATCTTGCAAGAAAAAATAGTCACCTTAAGAAAAGATCTTCAGAAGAAAGATATGCAATAGAATAACACCAAGATATTGGATGAAATCATCATCAGTCAAAGGCCATACTATGAAAATTCTAGGCTAGGATACAACCAGACGCATACTGATAAGGGTTCTAGCTCCAAAATGATAGAACAAGAAGAAGAAAAAATAAACTATGCAGAAATTGTCAGAGGAACTATCAAGAAAGAGGAATACATGAAGACTTAAGAATAAAATTGACACAGACCGCTTACCTTGTCAGGGTCCACCAACCTCCCGGTCATGGATCGCACTAACTCTCTGAGCTAAAGAAGCTCTTCGATTCCATGCTGGAATCCCATGAACAAATCCACGAGTCCTTGTGCAACTTGGCTCGCACGAACAAGCACCAGGTGCAAGTTTCTCTCATGCAACCATGGGTTGTGACCACGATCCTAAACAAAGGTGCATCATGATTTCATTTGTCGGGTCTTTGTTTGTGATTCACCCTGACTCTCCTAACCTCTAAAATCCTGACAGGGGCCTAGCACTTGCTAGCCCTGCCCTTATCCTCTTTCCATATGACCCATCGCTATGACCTAAGGCCAAACCTCCAATAACGTCATGATTTCGGATATCAGGAACTCCTGATGTGATTCACCTCCGTTCTCCTGAGGTCTGAACTCTCAATACTTCAGATCTAATGAACTAGATCCTTCCTCGATTCGACAGCTCAAATCAAGTCATGAACTCGGATTTTGCGAGTTCTTATAATTCTACCCTTTGACTTCTCTGAGTCATGAGTAAGCGAAATGTTGATTTGTTGCCACATGTCCTCTGATGATGGATGGTCCCGATGGTTTTAGGACTTCACGTTTTGCGATATCCACTATCCTGTGCAAATCCAAGGGGTTTAAACCTTGTGTGCATTCCCTAGATCCAACGGTTGTTGGCCCACACACTCCCAGATCCTACGACTGAGAGTTGTTTCCTCTTGTCCGCTCTTATGGGTGTCTAGACATGAGATTCAATGGTCCAGATTCCCTCTTCTGCAGCTGACCTAGTGGTTGTCGACACTCCTCCTCCTGAGCTTTGAATTTCTTCCTGACTTGGAAGATTTTCAACATTTCAAAGGTCTCAGCCTTCGATTTTCCTCCTACGAGCCTGACTGTTGGGTCTCAACTTCCATTTTCCCTCCTGATCTTTTGTCAATGAAACTTGACCTCAACCCTGTGCACACTTGCGCTTTACGTGCAACTTCATTCTACCTCTCCTGAGATTGTCTATGGCTTGGACCTCGAAGTGTCTCGGCCTTCTACTCATTTCTATAGGAACTTTGTACACAAAGGCACTATTCCTCCCGAGCTTACGAAATTGAGACAATTCACTTCCCTGCACACTCCTTGTGCTTGAATATCCTTCAACTGGTTGTCTTT
Source organism: Picea abies (assembly GCA_900067695.1). Taxonomy (NCBI): domain Eukaryota; kingdom Viridiplantae; phylum Streptophyta; class Pinopsida; order Pinales; family Pinaceae; genus Picea; species Picea abies. The sequence continues at coordinate 4,269 of CBVK0100635694.1, forward strand.
CAATGCTTCATCTGAGTGTTGGCATAGCGCACGCCTTTCACAGGTCTTCCTCCAGAGTATTCAACAACTTGGTCCCCTTGAGCTTCAACTACTCAGACCTCAAAAGTATTTGTCCCTTATGTCCCTCAAAGAGATGCAAGTGCCCTCTTGGTGACTTCCACTCAAGCACTCCTTCCTGAGCTTGCAGAGTATTCAGTAACTTTGTTTTCTTCTCCTCTTATTCCTTGAAGGGAACCTGAGTCCTCTTGGTGACTCTTTCTCAAGTACACTTTGTTGAGCCTATATATAGAGTGTTCAACAAATCTGTGAGTGTCTTCTCCTAGACACTTCCCTTATCTCAGAACTAGAAATAGAGTTCTTCTTGTGCACTCTTTTCACTCACTCGATGCCCTCCTAGTAGAGCTTCACATAATCCCTAGTGATTATGTCTCTATGTGCATTCCTCTACAGAGTCTTCACCTCTAGAGTATCTAGTAACTCTGAGGGTTCTCATTTGAGTTTATGATTCCTCTGGTGCACCCTCTCGGCACATTCTTGCCTGAATTCCACATAAATCAGATGTACAGTCTTTGCACTGGCTCACAGAGTCTTCAACACTCTATCATGCAACCCCTTGCATTAAGCCACAAAGAACCCATACTGAAATCAAATAACTCTCAGACAAAGAATTTTGTCTATCCCTACATATGGAACCTATCACATACATCTACAGCATAAAATAACACATATATGACATTCATTCATAACCACATAAACACACAAAGAATCTCATGCAGGAAAAACTGCTCTTTGTATTAATATGAATGTTTGGTTACAATATGGGTGAGCTCGGACTGCAACAGAGTCTCAGCTCTCTCCTTCTTCTCTTCTATTCTAATCTCATCTAACCTTCTCTAATCTAGATACAAATATATTTTTACAAAAGAGGGTCTCCTCGAGTGCTTCCCTCCAGACTACCTACTCTCACAAATTCACATTAAATCACATTCAATGGTTGTCTAGTCCGAATCAGATCTAGATCTTATTAGCCTATCAGCCATTAAAGGTCACTATATCTACTATCTGCACAAAGGTATCAGTGTGGATCTTCCAGCCTTACAAAAATTTAATTAAAATTTAAAATTTGAAATGAGAGGGTTGGAGCCTCTCCCTTCCTTGAATGCATGTTGAATGTGTTGTCTAGCTGGTGTGTTGTTGGGTTGGCGCGATGCTCCTGTAGCATACTCCACTGCTATGAAAAAATTATGAGCTCCTTCTCATGAGATTCCCAGCTTTATTGAAATCCACCTAGATCCGAAACTGTTCTTTGGAGTTGTCCATCTAATCCATTGCTTTGTTGTTGATGTTGTTGCTTCCTTGATGCTATGGCAGGCTCCCTTCTGTTTAGATTCTTCTTATTGATAGATTCTTGCGCTAACCTCAACATCAGCCTTCTTATCTCCTCAATCACCTCTTCCAGCTTCTCTAATGGATGGTTTATCTTATGCAGTCTTCTCAACTGTAACTCCTTCTTGTTAATGGGTAGATCAACTCAATCCCCCTTGTGATTTTCTCCATCTCTTGTGGCCTTAACTTGCCACTCTGCTACAAATTTCATCCCTATAGTATCATCACTGAGCTCCTGCTCAGCTTCTCTTTCTGATATCTTTGCTTCTGCCAATTCTCATACTAGTTCATCTCCAACTTCCTACAACTGCTCCCTAGAGCTTCATTTTCTGTTGCAGGATTCAATGTTGCAGTCATCTCCTATTCAGCTTCCTGGCTAAAATTTCCAAGCAATTATGTCAAATTCCCTTCTCCCAAAATTTGCATGACTGTTTGCTCATGGCAGTCATCTACTGGTTCTGTATTTTTCAACCAATCCTCTAGCATATCTAACTCCTTATCCCATGGAGTGAGCACCTTATCTGCATGTTCTTGTTCTACTAGGGTAGATTCTGATGTATGCTCCATCTCTTCTTCCTCTATGAAAATTATTGTTGGTTGTCCTTCTTCTATTGTCGCATCTACAACACATGCTCTGGACTCAACTAGGTTTCTTGGTAGGAATATCTGAATTCCCCCAATGATCATAATACACCTTTGATCTTCCTCCATTAGCTCTCCTTAATGATATGAACTCTCAGCTGAGTTCATCTTATCTTCCTTGCCCACCTGGAAATCTGGGATTTCTCCCATGCCCTCCTAGCAATCTATGAGATCCTCCAATGATCGCATCCCATTGCCCACCTAGCAATCTGAACTTTCTTGACTGCCCACCTAGCAGTTTCTAAGACCCTTCTCTAATCTCTTCTCCTCATCATCACTGAGACTCTTCCTAATTTCTACCTCACATATGTGAACCACTTCTTCCTCACTTCTAAGGCTTTCAACATACCTCAGCCACATTCTCAACAACCTTTACTATCCTCTAGCCAAAAATTTATGAACGGGCCACTTTACCTTCTTCTTCATGGGCCACTCATACACCCAATTCACTTTAGCATCCTGCTACATTTGAAATGCAAGCTTCTCCATTCGTTCTCTTATCTTTTTGATCTCTTTTTCTATCTTAGACTTGCTTTTCTGCTGGCGGTCTTTGCCTTGACCACTCCTTTGGCCTTTAGTAGCCATCCTCTTCTTCTACCTACCTTGCTGGCAAGTCTTTTGTTCACTCTACAACCGAGAGCATTCCCAACTTCTCCTTTTTCATTTTTCTATGATCTGTAGACAAATTCTAAGCTATGATACCACATGACCTAGATCCCCTACCTTGGCAGGGTCTGCTGACCTCCCGATCAAGGATCGCACTAAATCCTTGAGCTAAAGTAGCTATTTGATTCCCTACTGGAATCCAATGAACAAATCCACAGGTCCTTGTGCAACTCGACCCATGCGAAAAAACACCAGGTGAAAGCTTCTCTCATGTGACCATGGGTTGTGACCACAAGCCTAAACAAAGGTGCATCATGATTTTGTGAGTCGGGTATTTGTTTGTGAGTCACCCCAACTCTCCCGACCTCTAAAATCCCAACAAGGGCCTAGCACTTGCTAGCCCCACCCTTATCCTCTTTCCATATGACCCCTCACTATGACCTGGGGCCAAACCTCCGAGTGCATTGTGATTTCGTGTATCAGTAACTCCCGATGTGATTAACCTCCATTCTCCCGAGGTTTGAACTCCCAATACTTCAAATCTGATGGCCTAGATCCTTCCTTGATTCGATGGCTTAGATCAAGTCATGAACTCAGATTTCGTGAGTTCTTATAATTTCACCCTTTGACTTCTCTGAGTTGCAAGTGAGAGAAATGTTGATCTATTGCTACCTGTCCTATTATGATGGACAGTCCCAATGGTTTCAGGACTTTGTGTTTCACGATATCTACTCTCATGTGCAACTCCAATAGGGTTAAACCTTGTGCATGTTCCCTGGATCCAATAATTGTTGGCCCAGGCGCTCCCAGATCCTATAGCTGAGATTTGTTTCCTCCTACATGATCTTCTAGGTGTTTGGAAATGATATTCAACAGTCCAGATTCCCTCCTCTATAGCTGACCTAGTGGGTGTCGACGCTCCTCCTCATGAGCCTTGAATTTCTTCTTGACTTGGAAGATTTCCAACGTTTCAAAGGTCTCGACCTTCGATTGTCCTCCTTTGAGACCAACTATTGGGTCTCGACTTTTTCTTTCCTTCCTAAGCTTTTGTTAATGAAAATTGACCTTGGCCCTATGCACACTTGTGCTCTATGTGCAACTTCGTGCTACCTCTCATAAGCTTGTCTGTGGCTTGGACCTCTAAGTGCCTCGGCCTTCTACTCCTTTCTACAGAAAATTTGTACACAAAGGCATTATTCCTCCTAATCTTACGAACTTGAAATAGTTTACTTCCCTGCACACTCCTTGTGCTTGACTAGCCTTCAACTGGCTATCTTTCAACGCTTCATTTGAGTGTTTTCCTAGCACACTCCTTGCACAGGTCTTCCTCCAGAGTATTTAGCAACTCTATCCCCTTGAGCTTCAATTGCTTGGATCTCAAAGGTATATGTTCCTTCTTTCCCTCGAAGAGATGCAAGTTCCCTCTTGGAGATTTCTTCTCAAGCACTCCTTGTTGATCTTGCAAAGTATTCAATAACTATGTTTTCTTCTCCTCTTATTCCTTAAAGGGAATCTGTATCCTCTTAGCAACTCCTGATCAAGCACACCTTTCTGAGCCTACAGAATTTTCAAAAAATATGTGAGTGTCTTTACCTAGACACTTCCCTTATCTATGAACTTGAAATAGAGTTCTTCTTGTGCACTCTTTTCACTCACTCGATGCCCTCCTGAAATAGAGTTCTTCTTGTGCACTCTTTTCACTCACTCGATGCCCTCCTGGAAGATCTTCATAGAATCCTCAGTGATTATGTCTCTCTACACAACCTTCACCTCCAAAGTATTCAGTAACTCCGAGGCTTTTCCTTTGAGTTTATGATTCCTCTGGTGCGCCCTCCTGGCATGTTCTTTCCTGAATTCCATAGAAATCATATGTGCACTCTTTGCACTAGCTCACAGAGTCTTCAACACTCTGTCATGCAATCCCTTGCATTAAGCCACAAAGAACCTAGACTGAAATCAAAGAACTCTCAGATAGATAATTATTTCTATCCATGCAGATGGAACCTATAACATACATCTACAACATAAAATAACACACATATGACATTCATTCATAACCACATAAACACAAAGAATCTCATGGAGGAAAAACTACTCTTTGTATTAATATGAATGTTCGATTGCAATATGGGTGAGCTCAGACTGCAACAGAGTCTTGGCTCTCTCCTTCTTCTCTTCTATTCTAATCTCATAGATCCTTCTCTAATCTAGATACAAAAATATTTTTACAAAAGAGGGGCTCCTCGATCTCTTGCCTCCAAGATACCTACTCTCATAAATTTACATTGAACTACATTCAATGGTTGTCTAGTCCGAAACGGATCTAGATCTTATCAACCTATCAGCCATTAAAGGTGACTCTATCTACTATCTACACAAAGTAATTGGCATGGCTCTTACATCCTTACAAACATTTAATTACAATTTAAAATTTGAAATGAGAGGGTTGGAGCCTCTCCCTTCCTTGAATGTGCGTTGAATGTATTTTCTAGTTGGCACATTGTTGGGTTGGAGAAATGCTCCTGCATCAAAAATCATAGAGGAACCAAACCACCTAGAATATTTAGAAAACAAAATCAACAATAAAAAACATATTAATAAGAAGAAGGTTTTAGAAGAGAAACACCATTCAAAAGATCCCCTACATTGAGGTATCAAACCATTTTTCTTGGTTTATGTTATTCTTGTAACAATTTTGGACACAAAGTTGTAAACTGTAGAGCCTATTCCAAGAACAACAGAAACTTTGAAGGCTTTTTGAACAACAATGATCCTACAAAGTCACATGAAGCACAAAACATAAATTACAACATTTTTGGTTCACTAAGTAATGAAGTAGAGTTCTACAAGTGAAAAAATTTTGGACACATGGCCAAAGATTGTAGAGTGATTGTTCCTCCAAGGGAACCAAAGCATAATCGCAAACAAGAACCACAAAGGATATGGAGAAGTAAGAAGGATCAATTCAACACTAAATAATTCTCTCTTTCTCTACAATAAAAACACAAGAAGAGTGGGCGATATGTTGACAATGATTGTTTGAAGCATATGACAAGCGACAAGAACAGGTTTTTGACCCTGAAGAAAGAACGAGATGGATTAGTTTAATTTGGAAATGATAACTCAGCCAAAATTACAGGTAGAGGCACAGTCAATATTGGAAGAAAAGATGCCAAGGAAGAAAATGTTATACTGTTCAAGGAATTCTTCCTAATTGTAAGTCAAATGTATGATCAAGGAATTAAACTTTTGTTTGACTCAGAAAAATGTGAGATAAGGAAGGAAGGAGCGGGGAAGTTGGTGGCTACAACTATAAGAACCCAAAACAACATATATGTCCTGAATGAAATTAGAAAGGAAAGATGTTGTTTAGGAAAGGAAAATGAAAGTTGGCTCTGGCACAGAAGAATGGGTCACGTGAACTTTGATAACCTATTCAAAATCAATAGAAAGGAAGCAGTGAAAGAAATTCTTGAGATTTCAAAGCCAACAAATACTCTATGTGAGCATTGTCTAAAAGGAAAACAAACCAGGACCAAGTTCAAATCAAAAGAGTAATCCACAACAAAACCATTGAATATTTTACACTTTGGCCTATGTGGACCTACAAGAACGAAGGGATTAAATGGATAATATTTTTTTATGCTACCAGTTGATTACTACACAAGAATGACTGCAGCCTTCTTTCTCAAGAAGAATTCATAGGCATTCAAACACTTCAAGATATACAAAGATATGGTTGAAACTAAGATGGATTCGAAAATCAAGTGTTTGAGATCAAACAATGGAGGAGAGTTTACATAAAAATAATTCATGGATTTCTATGGTAACAATGGAATAAAAAGATAGTTCTCAGTAGCCAGGACACCTCAATAAAATGGAGTTGTTGAAAGTAAGAACATAACAATATAGGAAATGGTCAGAACCATGTTGAAAGATTCCAAGTTAAGTGACATATTTTGGGCACAAGCAGTACATACAAAAGTTCACATCCTGAAAAGAGAAATTCTCAAAAGTAATAGTGATAAGACTCCCTGTGAGTTTTGGAAAGGAATACCGGAAAATGTTATAGCAATATTTGCCTCACCCTATGCAATCTTGCACAGAGGTCCTTTTCCCATTTCCCTATGTAGACTTGTTATTCCCTTTTTGCAAATCCCGGAGATAAAATCTACCTTTTTTCCACATGTAAACAATTTTCCTACTATACAGAATGTGTATACGCAAGTTGCACCACTAAATCCCACATACATCGGGATTTGTGCCCAAAAATGAAAAATGGTGTCAAGTTTCCATGTCACGACAGGAGATCTATGATCCTTGGCCTTACATATACTAAAAACATTCTGAATCGACACTTCAGTTCCATTTGAAGGCTATAAATGGGCCAATTATGAGCTATGGAAA
>CBVK0100635695.1:0-11309 GCA_900067695.1 Picea abies
ACAACCCAAAGACTCTTCATCCATGTCCTTGATCCTCTCAACCTATAATTGAGAATAATGGAAAATTGGCGTGAGGTGGTTTCTTACATAAAAACCAATTTCCATAATTACAATTTCAATGAAAAATACGCGAGTCTTAATTTCCTCACAAGTATTAATCATTTTACATCAATAATGTATGAGTTTTTCCAAAAGCTCATAAAACATAATTAAATGCATGAGGATCTCATAAAAGAATAAGAATGCATGATGCATTTTTACCACAAAGCATTAATAAAATGCATGAGACAATAAAACTCAAAACATATAAGTTCACCATCTTCACCACTCTGCAAATCAACTTGGTGAACAAAGTAAAGTCCTTCCATGTGTGGAAATCCATCTGGATCAGCCACCTTGTGATTCTTGCATGGAATGAACAGTCCCAATCCAAGTTCACCCAGTGTAAAGTGTCCACTAGTGAGTGGGGATTTAGTTGATGACCTCACAATATCTGTGTCCATGGGGGAAGCATTATTGTTTATCACTTATTCATCTTGTTTCATTTGTTCTTCCTCTACCACCTTTGTTGCTACTTCATCAACTTCTCTCTTCTCTGCAACTACTTTTTCTACTGCTTCAACTTCTGTTGCTACTTTTTCCTCAATTGCTGCCTTAGCTGCAAGTTCTTATTTTTTCTCTTCTACTCAGCTACGCCTTCCTTTTTATTCTGTACCTTTTACTTTTTCCTTTGTTGTTTTGCAACTAACTTGGCTTATGTTACATCTTTGACTTCCTTTTGTTTTCTCTACTCATCCTCCTCTTCTTTTCTTTTGCTTCAATAGCTTCAATTGCTTTTGTTTTTCTCTCTTCCTCTGCTACTGCTGTTGTTGTCGATTCAAAGGTTATGACTATGGTCGTGGCTATTGTTGCTGCTTCTGCTACTGCTGATTCTTGATTATCATTCTTATGATATTCTTGTATTATTTGTTCATCTAAAAGCCTTCCCAATGGGTTTATCCTTCGCTTTAATATGACATCATGATACATTATAATATGACAATGATTTTTTTCTTCTTCCTAAACATCTGTCATATATTCCCATCTGTGCTTGTAGCTAATGCAATGTTTCTTTATGATGTCCAGAGGATCATGCCTTCATAATATTTCCTCTTCGAAGTGGAAATATGTCAATATTTATACTTCATATTGTGATTATTTAACATCCTTGAAGGAGTATGACCCAACCCATGGTGGTAGAGGAGGCCAGGTAGTCTTCTTGTCCTTGTAGATACCTGTATAACCTCTTTGCACCATGGTGTGTCTTCTTGTCCTTGTAGATACCTGTATAACCTCTTTGCACCATGGTGTGATAAACAATTTCTTGTAAAACCATCTTGTCTGGAACGAATTTTGGAAGTAAATGTGGAGCTTTGGTGGCTCCATATATTCTTAAGTATGTTCCATATTCTAAGAGGTACTAGTTTCCATTCCTTCTGATTATTGCAGGTGACTTATCCACCATGCACGACGTAGGCGAGTTGAATATAAGCTGGTATAAAGGTGCTAGGAAGTGATCAAAGATCTTGTGATATTATGTCCTATACTCGTGCTCCTAAATCACCTTGCAGTAAATGTGTATTGGGAGGTCACTTGGCTACCAGACCCAACCCATTTGTGGATATGCATGATAGATACATACCATGTCTAGGAGATAAGAGGACATGTGAAAACTCAGGAATTTCCCAGACATGGTCTCTTTGAATGTTCTAAGAGCTTCTTCCAGAGATGTTGATAGAATTTTGGCCCAATTGAGGGTCAACCTAAAATATCGATATAGTATATAAGAGACACCCATGTTATTATAAATTTTGAAGCATTGAGTTCCCCATATAATCTGCATAACATCACCATTGCATATTGGTAAGGAATTTTTAGCAAGTTGGTGGGATAGTCTCCTGAGGTCCTTGATTTGAATGGTTTGCTAGGTTTGTACCAGACCTTCAAAATATATTTAGGCCTAAGAGAGAACTTTCTTATAATATTTTCATCCAGTGATATTTCCCTGCTATCTATGTGGTGTAGGAAGCTATAGTCGAAGCTTAAAAAGATGCCATCGGATGCTTCCTAGCATTAAGAATATACCTGGTCTCCAATTCCACATGCCTTATTATCCATGAAATGGCCTCTGTGCAGGTAAAGACCATTGTGTGTGCTACCACCTTGTACAACTTGGATTTTCTAATGTTTTTAAATGTCTTGAGATCAAATCCATCTTCTGCACCCTTGGGGGAAGGTTTGGTTGTTGAAAATTTGGTAAGCCTCACCCCATTTGATTGAATTTTCTTTGTCAATGACCCCTTTAGTGTCATTGAATACAGGTCATGTCATATCTATCTCTTCCTCTTAAATGCTTCCACTTGCAGAGGCCTCCTCAATAGGGTTCTTATTGGCACTTTGCAATCATTTGTATTGTGCGATAGTCAAATAATTATCATTACTTCTCCAGAAAACCAATGTTAGACACAAGCATTAAATTTAACAAGGCAAGAATGGAAAAGGAGACTGACTGACTCATTTTATGCATTTGAGTGATTTTGAGGTCTTTTGAGGAGATCGATGATTTAGTGTTTTTCAGGCCGATACACATGGCCAATATAGAAAGGCGTATCGATATCCAGAAAAAGATGATTCATTGACATTATAAGAAGACTTATCCAATTTTTTGGGTAAATGTCAAGGGGAGGAGATTAATTGTGTATCGCCATCAAATGTAAGATCATTATCAATAGAGGGGAAACTATTTCTACCCTCATGGTATGATTAACGTTGGTATAGAAAAAGTCATGTCGGTGTTCATCACAAGATTCTCATCGATGAAGATAAGAATGTATCGACGCCCATCAAAAGATACTCGACGATGAAGCTATGCATGTATCGACGTTTATTCTTTAAACTTCGTCAGTGGAGACGAGGACATATCAACATTCATCCTTTGAATCTAGATGATAAGGCTACACATGAATTTCAAAGCTAAGTTTGGATAACTGTGGATAAGTATTCCTTCCTCTACATAATTGGTTTGGTAATGAAGAGAAGTATTTCCTTTTCTCATTCGACATGCAAGCATGTAATGGTTGGTTTGGAACACTCAAACAAAGCATAAAATAATAAATTATAAGGATCAATTAGGGAATGGTTGATTTGTGTGAAGGGTTTCGAGGGGGGTTAGGGCACAAAGCCTTCAAGAAGAACCCCAATTTGTTGGGAACAAAATTAGGGAATGACTACATGAAAGAGATTGAGGTTGTTGAGGGTTTGAGAGGATAGGGTATGAAGGCCTCTGATGACAAGGTTGAAAGGTTGAAAGAAGAGGGAAAGTTGTAAGGAATGACAGGTTTAGGGACAACTCTCCTCCCATGTTCCCATTTATATGTAAAGCAAATGGAATAGAAAGCAATGAATTGACATGTGGAGACAAGACAAGGTTACCTACCTGTAATAACGATGCTGAAACACGAGCGAGAAGGAGGTAGGTGTTTACTAAATGGATTCTATTTTTGAGGTTCCTTATGAATGTGCTCTAGGTGCTTTTTTTAATAGTGGTGATGAAACCAAGCTCGAAAGGGCTTTATGGATTTATTTTGTGCCTTCGGCACTAATTAAAATGCTCAAAATGGGCACACAAATATGTTTTTAGAGAAGATTATTTAATGTATTGGTGAAAGAGATATGTTTGGTTCCGGTGGTAGGTTTCACACATCGGTGGTGAAGAGTTAATGGATGTCGGTGGCATAGACATCAATTGAATAGTTGAAACTGATACATGAAGCGACAAACAACAAAAACACCAAATGCAGGTCCTATTCTTGTATTCATGATAATGAAGGTTCAATTGTCGGTGCATCGGTGACCAAAATATTATTAGTCTTGATACACACTGTCTTGTCGAAATTTTTTTTAAGTATTGCAAAGAAAATGCATTTCGATGACAAAGAAAGAATGGGTGTCGGTGTATCGATATTCTAAACTTAATTGATGCCAATACACAAAGAGTTTATATCAAATTTTTTCTAAGCGCTGGATGTTTGAATGTATCGACAAGGAAAATATTTACTTGTCAATACTGGTTGTATTGGAAAGGGGAAGTTTTCCTTCGCTGATATAGACAAAGTTAGTGAGTTTGGAAACTTAGGAAAACTTAAGAAAAAGTTTAGAAGGGGCTCAATCAAGGATCATGCAAATACTTCAACTTCCATGACAAGATAAAATGGTCTTGAGACATAAAAGTAGGGTCCGTATTTCTTGAGAAAAAATGACTCTTTGAGAAATAAAACAAGAAAAAAGGGAAGTTGTGGTGCTAACACAACAATATGGAAGATGCTGGTGTACTCTGGCACCATGTGGTCTCTCTCCTGACATAGAGTTTTCCATCTCGTGTATTGGTAATCATAGTTTCCAACAGGGTAGCACTGCTTCTTGAGTGCACCAATAAAAGCCGCCCAAGTGGGTCCTAGACCAAAAATTGCAGAATCATCTCAAACATGTTTCTCACAGTACGTTTCCCACCAATATCTGACATGGGGAAGGGATTTAAGGAGAGTAAAGGTAATTGTTTTACTGTTGGAAAATTTTTGGACAGAGAAATAACCCTATAGTAGACTTAACCATTTTTTCAAAGCGTTGGTGTCTATATGACCTTAAAATAAAGGAATATAAAAGTTAAATTGTACCTTAAAGGGCATCCCACCTCCAAAGTGACTACTGGTTGAAGGTGCCTCCATTGTTTTTGGCAACTGTCAAAGGATATGGGTGAAATTATTCATCATTTTGTTCCTCTGTCATACGAGGGATTCCTCGAGCAAGAGTTTGATAGAATCTCCTACTTCATCGTATCTCTTTTATTTTTTTAGGGGAGGTTGCTTGAGCTGGTGGGAGTGTTCTTCCCCAATATCAACCAGTTTAAGACCCAACTCTCGATATCCTGATCTCATTGGGGACATGCACAAAGAAACAACAAAGAGAACATTTATCTGATACCACTAATCCAAATTATGTTGAGAATGTCATGAAAGCATAGATATAGAAAGGAAACACACAGAGATATTGCAAGAAACCCAATAATACAATTAAAATCATATTCTATTAATGACTATTTGGAATACAAAATAATGTAAAATGCAAAGCACACAAGCTAGCTAGAATGGTGGTAGCTTATCCTTGAAGAGAGATATGTGTTGACTATGCTCATTTGCAATATGTTGATTAAAAAAGAGGTCGAAAATGACTTTTAACATAAAACATCAATGAGAAAACCCTAAACATCCAAAACCCTAACCCCAGAAGATGGAATGTGAAAAGCATTGTGGGCCCCGATGTGGTTAGTTGACACACCAACTTCCCAAGGGTTAGAGAGAAAAGCAATAAGGTTCTCATTACATATTATTCATGTTAAGAGCACATCTCTGGAAGTATATTGTAACCATTTAGTTACTAGTGTGCTTTAGAGTGTGGTTTTTTTCTCATGTAAGGGTTTTCCCTAGGAAATAATTGTCCAATGTTTCTATGTTTCTATGTTGTTTATTACTAAAGCTATGTTTATTTAATTTATGCACATTCTTCTCTCATGAATTAGTGTAGGAAGTGTAAGAGTGTTCAACAATGATATTCATGCCTACACTATGCACTTCGAGACTACACTTTCCACTCAAACCTATATGAGCCAACATACCAACTAATAAGGCCTATACCATGATGCATCTTACAATGGAGTATCCCAAGCCATTAAATATACTTCATCATATGAAATACCATGGGATACCCAATCACATGGGCCCATAAGCCATCAATTGTAAAATTTTCATTGATTGTATCAAATTTATCCTAACTACTTTGTGATCAAGTAAACATTAACCCAACATTCCCCCCTTGAAACTTTACTTGGGATAAACATCTACCCCCCTCAAATTTCATTAACTAGGTTTCTAGGAATACAACATGCCCCCTATCACCCAAGTCTACATTTGGAATTTACATAGGTGAACCATCAAACCAGGGGTATGCATGCCTAAATAGGTTTTATAACCATATGCTCGTTTACCCATTTACATATGTGATAAAATCCAATTCCATCAAAATAATTACAATTGTATGTCTGAGCATGTGATGGTATGAAACACCAACCTTGCTTCATTGCTAGCATCCCTCTTGCTTCAAATACAATTGCACGAGCCAAGTACTTCTTAACCAAGTACTTATATTACCATTTTATTTCCAAGAAAATGATGCAAGAAACATATACCTGCTTCTTTACCTGCATCCTTCTCCACTCCAAATATAGTGAGTTGAATCAAGCACTTGGCAAGTCTAAGCACCCATTGATAGATCTATCCATATACCCACAAATCGATGCTTCTCCATGCATGTTCTAGGCCAAAGCCACATTCTTCAAGATCACTCTTCATGCCAAGTCTTTCCATGCTTGTCATTTTCTTGAAACAAGTTTTTCTTATGCAAAAGCTCCCACTCAAATCAAGATACTCCATTGTAATATGCATCATGGTATAGGCCTTATTAGTTGATCTGTTGGCTCATATAGGTTTGAGTGGAAAGTGTAGTCCCGAAGTGCATAGTGTAGGCTTGAACATAGAAAATTTTAGGGCTGAAATTTCACCCATGGGCGAAATTAGAGGGTAATAAATTTTGGTTGGGAGAATTATTTCTATAAAAGTTTTTGAAGGATTTCAATATATATAGCCACAAATATATTTAAAAAATATTATATAAAAAACCCTTCACCCACTGGTATTTTTGAGAGGAGAGCATGGGAATATATTTTCTCCCTGTCAAATTTGAACTGGATCCTCCCTTCGCCCTAATTTTCTGAAGTATGGATTTTTTCGTAGGTATTTCGCCCTATTTTCTGGCCATGGGAATTTTCAGAGGTATTTCTCCCTTCTTTTATGGTATGTTCATTGTTTGTCACTGGGATCCCTCCTCTAACTTGTGGCTGTGACTTATGTAACAAGTGCCATATGCCTTTGGAGGAATTTCGTTCTGCTTACTCGGTTGGAGAAAACCCGAAAATGATTGAGATCCATAGAAAATAAAATGATTACCATCTACAAATATCCAGTACCCATGAATCTAATTTTCACAAACCTTCCATGATCTGTGGATGCCTCTTTAATGGTGCGTTGTGACATACGAAGTATGTATGCTTCCTTGTGCTTCAAGTCTTCTCTTTTTGGTGCCTTTTGTGATTGTTGGGCACAAGTAATTCAGAGAGGCAACATTATTCTACTAGTGGCCTCTTGTTGGGTGAGTATTGGGAACATTGGGGAGCGATTTGAGTTGTTGAACAACAATTTATCATCCTTCTAGGCATATTTGTGACTGTTGGACATTTGTATTAGAATTGGGGGCTAGATCACACATTTTCTGCGTTCGTGGCTCTTCTCTGGTCAATTTTTCCTTATGCAGGGTTAAATTGTATGTGTGGGGTGAAAAATCTCACATCTGGGTTGATTTATCATCACCGATAGGGTTTATTCTTTGATGCTGGGCGTAATACCCATTAACTGTAACTGATATCCGTATTAGTGGGGCGAGTTTCCTATTAAGAAGATGACGTATTCCTGGAAGAACATTCTTGTGGGCTTGTAGGAGACAACCCAAGTATTTTTGGTGGCCAAGAGGGGAATGATTCAACTTCTCAACAATTCTACAACAATCAAACTCTCTTATATCATATCTATAACAAGCATCATTAAGCAAGGTCAGATCTAAAAAAATTGTAAGCTGACTGCTGTGTATGTATTCCCTCTTGAAACTAGCAATAAAAGATCAGTCTGAGATATTATTTCGCTGATATATATTAGGATATTAAATCTGTTGTCAATTAATTTGCTGTCAATACTTCTTTACTATTGTAGAAACTATTGGCATCCAAAATATTGACAAATGGTTCATGAGGAAAAATTAAGGGAGAAATCAGAATTTTTTTGGCATAGATCTTTACATTTTCCAAGTAGGTGAAAGCAGGGTCTTGTTATTACCCTACCAAGGTTTGATTCCCCCATGTGATATGTTCACCTCTTGTGGGTTGGTGCACCCCCACAAGGGGGATGTTTCTAAGTGGAAGCCATCATGGCTGTTAAGTTGGGCTGATAGGTCACATGTCATAACAATATAAAATAATGTCCCACCTCTTGATAGGTGGCGGATGTTCATTTAAGTAGAAAGGAAGTGTCTTTCCATTCATTTCCTTTATTATCCAGGAACAATTACATGCATATTACAACCAAACTATCACTGCAGGCCATGCAATGGAACCTAGTGAGAGCACTCAAAGCTAAACTAGCAAATGTCTACATGTCTATCCCCATGACCAAACACATACTAAATGAACCCTTTATCCAAGAAACAAGTGTCTAAAACAAAAAATAAATAGGCTTTAAAGGGCCAACATGATAACCACAATCATAATTCTATGGGCCACACTCACAATAGTTTTTGGTACACAAGCTTTGTGATCTATGCTCAAGGGAAGTTGCTCGAGTAATCTCTGTTGTAAATACACAACCTTCGAGTGTACATAGTCAACAAATTCATCTACATGGAGATGAAACGTTTGGGTTGCTTGGGACAGTTGGAGTTTCAAGTTTTTCTTGTGTACTTTTCTTGTATATATACATTTTTGTATATCAGTGAAATAGAAGCACTTTCCCTCATTTGTATTGTGCAAAACTTCATGTTTGCAATTGGGAAGAGTTGTTAAACATATATTTTTCTTGTTGTAGTAGTTCTTGTCTCTGCATTTGTTTTTTTAATTCCTATAATTGTGCATAGATATTTTCTTGTGTTGTGAGTCATGACTGCATGCTCTGGTTTCTTACACAGTTTCGGATATGTAGGTAGTTTGTGTTGTGTTTCAACTCCTATTTTGGATTCTCTATGTCCCTGATAATAAATAATCTGTAGAAGAGTTTAAAATATGGCTATGAACATTTCTATAGAATAACAAAATCTGGTACGACAATTTTATGGCCATAAAATTAGCCTTTGGAAACTTTGATGGAGACATTATTGTTAGACATGGAGTTGCTTGACAATGTGAATGGGAACTAGGTGAAGCCAACTTCTACATGAAAGGATGAAGTCAAGAAATGGGAGATAAAGGATGGGCAGTCACAAGCCTATATTTCACCATCTAAATGACAACATTATTTCAATTGCAAGTTAGGCCAAGACCTTGAAGGATTCATGGGACAAGTTGGTTCAGATTTATGAAAAGAAGGATTTGAATTCTAAGCTTGTTCAGATTTATGAAAAGAAGGATTTGAATTCTAAGCTTCATCTTGGAAATAATTTTCTCTGAATGAAGATGCAGGAATCTGAGAGCGCGGGAACATATAAATAAAATTTTGATAGCTCATGGAAGAATTGGTGGTGTGTAGTGCTCAATTTTCTGATGGAGATACCATTGTTACTCCCCTTGGAAGCATGCATGCGTTGTATGACGATACAATGCTGATACTGGGTCTAAGGTCAAATTGAGCTTTGAGGAAGCATGCTTCGACTTGCTGAAGGATGAGATAAAGAAGCAGGGAGTTGTGTCTTCCTAGGGGCTTGAAGCCTCCTTGAACATCCATGTGTTTTCTTGGCTTGACACCTCTTCTTGGCACGTGTGGAATTGAACTAAGGGTTGACTGTCCCATTTTACAACATATGGTGAATTTCTAAAAAATATGGCTGCAAAATCACTTCATATCTCCCAAACCATAATAGTTGTGCAAAAACAGAGAGAGGTTTTTGTTATTGGGTCTATTCTTGACAAAATCCTATTCAGTGTTTCAAAATACCTCTCCATCGCCTCGTAATCTGTTCCCAAAGTTGATGACTAAAACAAGAAATTCCAAAATTTTCAAATTTGAAAAATGAGCTGTAAATATATGCTTATATCTCCCAAATAGTGACACCCGTGTAACAACTGAGAGATGATTTTTTAGATGAGCTAATTTTTTAGAAAATGCCCTTTTTGTTTTCACAAATTCCTCTTTGATTGGTCCGATATTGAGTTTGAACTTGACTGCAAAAACAATCATTTCCCGAAAATCCCCTGTTTTCAACAGTCTGTTTTCTCCTTTTTCATACAAGACTGCTCCAAAAATATTTGTTGATGATCACAAATGGTGTCTAAAGGATAAAACATGTTTAAATGAATCCCTAAGAATCACAAAACCATCTCCAAACCCCCTTTTCTTGTTATAATGCAAAAACGTAGCATATGATATTTCACGTTATTATGGCTTATCATTACCTTTTGTTGCCTCACTACTAATCTCATATGTGTATTTTAGGGTGTGGAATAGTTTAATTATCATGTTTCACCATCAACCATGACAAAAAAACCAAAACTATGTCATTTTCTTGAAAACGGGCTGCTGGAGGATCTTCCTGTAGCACTAATCATCTTTTCTGTGTGGAGAGCTGCATGAACTTCCTGTAGCGCTCTTTTCAAAATCTTAGTTTTAGACTTTAAAACCCCTCATATGACCTTAATATGGACAAAAGGATGCTAAGAAGGCCTAATTGTCAATATGCAGGCAAAATATGAATTTTTTAAGAGAATAATTTGATGTTCGATTGATTTTGGAATTCAATGTAGTTGGAGGCAAGCTTAGGAACTTTCAGGGGAATGTTCTTTCGAATTCTTCAAATAAAATAATTTTATCTGCTCAAGGAAACTCAATATTCAAAGATATTAAATTCTTACTTTTAAAGTGACCGATACTTTAGTCCACTTGAGAGATATTGAGGAGGAAGAAAGACTTGCAAATGTGAGGATATTAGTCGGACAAGCTGAACGTTGAATCCTACCAACCACAATCTTCCAACACTGAATTTCATGGGAAAAATCAACCTGACAACCATGCTGATTGAATGTTTATGGCGATGGTTGGTTAATTTATTCAGGGATGATGGGATACCCCCTAGCTTGAACTACCGGTATTGGCCGTCTGTTGGTGATGTGGAACAATCATTATTTCTCATTATCATGTCAAACACATGTCATAGTGACCATTCATACCAACTTAACGAGAACTTTGTCGAGTTCTCATTTTTTAGGTGGTATTTTGATATTTTAAATTTTCTAATCCATAATATTTCCACAATAATTTTTTTAAATGCTTATTTTTCATCTATTTTCAAATTAATTTTTTTTTTTTCAACAGTGTTTTTAGTCATTTTACCATACTTCTTTCAATCTTAATTTTTTTTTTTACCATTTATTTTTTTGAAATTAAGATTTTTCATATAATTGTGTC
>CBVK0100635696.1:0-11308 GCA_900067695.1 Picea abies
CTGCATTCAGTAAATTACATGTATAAGAAATAAATTATGAATTTTTCTTAGCTTAAATAAATATCAACAAGATTATTATAAAAGTTTTACCCGAATTTGGGCAGTTCTAGTTGTACATTCCATCTCGTTAGAGTGAGCCAACATTTCTGAGGTGTCTGAACCGCGGGGAACCGATGCCTTCAATGTTTGCGAAATGTCGTTACTGAAAACTGATTTCTTGGGAGGATTGTTCATGGAAGGAATGGAAGGAGTGTGGGTTAGAAATTGGGGATGATGAGAGATGGAGGGAATATGGGTTTGAAAATTGTTATATTTATTCTGGGGAAGAATATATGAATCCATAGATTCTTCAGGTTTTAATTTTTCACCGTTCACAACCCTCTTTCCGGATTTCTTTCTTGACTTCCTTGCACATGAATTCATAACCTGCATGCACAGTAAATTACACACGTTAGAAATAAATTATGAACTTTTCTTACCTTACATTAATATCAAAATAATTATTTTAAAAACTTTACCGGAATTTCGGCCGATCGAGTTGTACATTTCATCTCGTTAGAGTGAGCCAACGTCCCGTTCTTAGGTATAGATGAAATTTCTGTGGTGTCTGAACTGTGGCGAACAGATGCCTTCAATGTTTCCGAAATGTCGTTATCGGAAATGCCTTTCTTAGGACGATTAGCAATGGAGGGAGTATGGGTTAGAAAATGGTTATAGTTATTTTGGACAGGAACGTTGGACATATTTAGTTGAGGCTCGCCCATGGCTGGAGACTGAGTTGTGGAAAATGGGAGTGCAAAGTAGTCGGGATAAAATTTAAACGAACTAAGTCCGGCATTTTCAGCAGGATTGAATTGCATTGTCTCGGACGGATTGGCACAAAGAGTAGGTACAAAATGAGAATTTAACCCAACAAAATAACCTAACTCGCAATCAGAAATAAGAGACAAACCCTAATCGGAGACAGAAGCAAATAAAATCTAAAACCTTCGGACAAAATTTTGAAGTTAATATTACACGACATGCCTTATTTATTTATACCAAACAGAATCGATATTGGCCGACAATATTAAAGCAACCTTATTTATTTATACAAAACAGAATCGATATTGGCCGACAATATTAAAGTAACCGTATTAAAGCTAATATATTATAATTCATGTTTACAACATTCATAACTCGAACTCGTCCACAGATAATTAGGTAATCAAAGATAATTATGTAGGTACTCAATGGCAGTTCATTACATGCACAAAATTTTTAGGAGATGCTTTTCAAATTGTGGGTAAGTGGGATTTGGTTTAATTTATTAATTGTGTTTTTCAAATTGTGAGTTAGTTGAATTTTTTTTAATGTTAATATGGTTTTGCTTAATAAAATATGTTTTGGTTTAATTTATTATTGTGTGATTTTCACATTTAAATTTTTTTTCATGTTGAATCGTGATTTGTTATTTTAGTTTTTCTTTTATTTTTTGAGGGTTAAAACTAAGTGTTGGGTTAGGTGGAGGGCATAGGAGTCAAATGACTTTTTCATATAATTATGAAGAATAACAAAAGATAAATTTTATGAGGTGTATTGAGTGAATGTATATATGTTAATATTGTTTGTGTATTGAGTGAATGTAAATAAGTTTATCCTATTTTAATATATTTTTACAAATAATCTTAGCTAACATATCTCTCTATCTCTTTATAAATAAGATACCCTCATTCTAGTTAGTTTATGGGTCTATGGGATTTTTTTATTTTATTCATTAATATAACTTGCATTTCTTTATCATTGCTATTATATCAATCTATCTGTTATTTCTTGGTGCATGTCCCACATGAAGTTGAGGTATAGAGAGTTGGGTGTCGAGATAGTTTCACATGGTGATCATCTCTCTCACTTTCCCAAGGGACCTCCCGTAGAAAAAAGAAAAGGAATGATTGCACACGAGATCCTTTCAAGATGTTGCTCGAAAAATCCTTTTACACTACAGAGGAATGCGATGATGGATAATAGAAAGGACACAAAAAAGAAGATATTGACTATAGATATTATCTATTATAAATGATTTTTACAACATTCATGCCCATAAAACTAGTACCATAAACTCTCGTAGAGATAATTAGGTACTCAATAAAAGTAGTTCGTTATTTTTCATGAGATGAATTTTTAAAATTGTGGGTAAGTGGGAAAGGTTGTTAATGTTAATGTGGTTTTACTCAGTAAAATATATTTTTGTTTAATTTATTATTGGTGCTTTTCAAACTATAGGTAACTGGTATTATTTTTTAATGCTGATATGGTTTTGCTTAGTAGAATATGTTTTGTTTTAATTTTGTATTGGTGCTTTTCAAATTGTGGGTAAGTGGGTAAAGTTTTGAATGTTAATGTGATTTTGCTTGTAAATATGTTTTGCTTTAATTCTTTATTGGGTCACTTTCAAATCTAAAACTTTATTGATGTTGAGGTGTGAAATGTCGTTTAATTTTTATTTTATTTTGGTCAACACCATGTGTTGGGTTAGGTATAGAGGATATGAGTAAGTTGAATTTTTTCATGAAGTTATGGAGAGTCATAAAAGATCAATGTTATGAGGTGTATTGAGTAAATATAAATCTATTCAAATTGTCTCTTAGATAATTTATAAGTGGTTAGATGTAATAGTAGGACCTCCTTTTAACATACTTATTATTTGATGATATTTTATAAGTTTT
Organism: Picea abies; assembly: GCA_900067695.1. Lineage (NCBI taxonomy): Eukaryota > Viridiplantae > Streptophyta > Pinopsida > Pinales > Pinaceae > Picea > Picea abies. The sequence goes on from CBVK0100635696.1 coordinate 2,706, forward strand.
ATTTGTGTGCACATCCATATAGGTTCTATTTATCATAGTTTATGTCGATTTTCCATTGAATATTTGTTGTTGTAACTCACTTGTGCCCCTAGACTAGTACGTAGTATTTTTGGATATATCATAATGTGATGTGACACCACTCCTTGTTTATACATATATGTGTGTTTTTATATGATGTTATCATTACTCATTTTATCCTATATATATACATGCATGCTTATGATGATGAGGTAGATCACTTTTTTGTGCTTTGTTTAATAAAATTTGCATGCCCTTGCAAGATTGGGGTTCTCCCACACCCAACAAGCCTAAAAATAAAAAGTGAATTTCAACCTTGAAGTATTATTTTATCGAAGAATGGAACAAGATATCATTAATACATTATAATTCAATTAGGGATTTATTCCAATCTTGTAGCAACTTACATGAAATGAATGTCGCATCTAGAGAGGCTATCTTCATGGGTCATGTGAGTGTGGGGTGGATGATTTCAAGTGAAAGATACAATATCATGACCCTAAATCATGGATTAGATAATGATACCCTTCCTAGAAATTTCGAACTATGGAATTTCACCATTATCCTAGTCCTAATTTAATTATTCTATATGTTAGGGTAAATTTGACTCACTAAAGGAGACAAATCCAATGTGGGTAAAGAAGTGATTTGATAAAACCATCTAATATATTTTATGTAAACAAGTGGTTTTTGGACCCATGGAATGTGTCTCCCATTGTTTTGGTATCCAATAGTTTTATGCCCATGGATTTCATGAAATAAATCCTTAAAAGCCTTAGGATACATTCAAAACGATAGTAACGACAAATAAATTACAAAGTTTGGGATGAGACTAAATAGAGGAATGATTGAGATAAAAATACGCGACTCAGTACACTATTCAATTAAAATAAAGTCCTGTACAATAATATTTTTACACAATAGTCAAACCAGAAAGCAACGAATACAACTCGAGGACCCCCTCATCCTAAATACTGGAGGCAATAGAACAAAACTATATCTAACATCTAGAAATCTAGGAAGAGATTGTGCCCTTGCATTGTTGAAACTCTGGGAAGGCCTACAAAGGGAACTCAAATACCTTTTGTGACGAAGGGAGGAACCGAGTATCCAAGCTCTGTGAGTAAGTAAAACGCCCTGAAAGAAGTAACATTTAGAATATCAGTAATCATAGATAAAAGTGATAAAATACAAACATAATGATGATGGTTAGTAAGGAAGTTTTGTGATACTACTTAACTTTTGTTTGGGAGGTCGGCATGGCTTTCATATATTTTCCTTGTCGCATTTACAACTAGACAGGTGCCTTGCCTAAGGTGAATGACGCATTATTTCTTTGATGGGTACCCTCGCATCAAACAGGGCCCATCATTAGTGGATTATACAAGCACTGAAACAAAGAGATTTTTACAAGGAGGAAGTCCTTGTACAACAAGTAACGATTCCAATGAAAAATAGAAATAGACAGCAGTAGTTTCCTTCTAAAGTTTTAAGTCAGCCTGTACAACATCATGGAATAAACTATTCATACCGAACTAGAAAACCACACATAACCGTCCATAACCGAATCACATATAGTAGTTATAAGTATTTTTAATATTACAATGATTTTCCAACTATTTAACCGAATCAAACAGAGCATGAATAGTGTACTGACTACTGTAGGTAGTATTGGAGGCCTTGCAAAAAAAAAGTATATCATAATGGAACTATTCAAAGCTCTGCAGAGGTCTTAAGTTCGGACATCAATCAAAAGATTCGGCATAGGGAAATAAACTGGGAGGTTATGAAACACTTTCTGCCAAAGTGTAAACGAAGAGAAAATGAAGGAATATACTCCCCCTAAAACTAGAGATGAAACAAAGACAAATTCAAAAGAAATTTCCCCACGGGATTTAGGATAACTTTGGAAACAACACAAATAAGTTACACAAAAGAAGAATACGAGAAATGCATTATCTCATTTAACAACCAAAACCAGGAATAAGGACCGCGGCATCTGTCACAACTCTTGAGCAATCACCATGAAAATACATTGCGCCTCAAAGATTTGTTACACAAGGCCTTGTAATGTACCTCAAAAATCACCATAAAAAAAAATTATTTGTACATTTATCCTTGAAAAGTTTCGAGATCTCAAGCAAGTAAGATTTATGTTAGAAGCCCTATGTTTGAAGGTTTGTTAGAGTCCTTAATGTCATCAAATGTCCTTACCATTCAACTTAAGTCTTCTAATAAAGGATATAATGAGTATTTACTTATCACTTCAATGTTTAATTAAGATCCTGAACTTTATAATTACTCTCTTATCTGCAGGTACCTATAACACTACCACAGTCTTAACAATAAAAGAAAACTTGGGGTTTTTATGACCAAAACCCTACATAAAAATATTACCCTATGTTTGCAATACAATCGACTTGTAATATGGTTTGTTACTCCCATACTTCTATCTGGGATGAAGATTCTCCAACGTTCTTTTACCAGTCCATTCATTACATTATTAGAGTTGTTCCCATAACAATAAGTTTCTTCTAAGTTCCTACAGCTTTGTGAAGAAAAGAGAGGTTAATCGAGTTTTGGTGATCACAAGTGCCGACCAGAATAAAGGACCCTGTTCTTTGCCGAAATCCAAAATACGGAACAAATGTGGGCCAACATTTTGGGGTTTCAAGATTCGGGGTTTCTTGAGTAAAAGAGTCGGACATCAACACACAACATTTCCCGAAATTGAGAAAAGATGTCGAGCTCTTCGGGGTTTCGGGGTTCGGTATTTTGTAAGTACACAAGCCAAACATCAACAGATACAAACCTCCAAAGAGGTGAAAGAGGAAAGGTGGGTATCGCATTTTGGGATTTCAAGGTTCAAAATTTCATGAGTTCTAGTGTCCAACATCAACATCAACAGACTTCTGAAAATGTGAAAATGCCTAGTACTTCGGGATTTCAGGGTCTGAAATCCCGCGACTTCAAAAACCAAACATCAAACACAAACAAATCTTGAAATTGCAAAAAGAAAAGAATGTGGAACTGACATTTCAGGATTTCGGGGTTCGAAATCCCATGACTTCAAAAGCCGAAACATCAATGAAAGACAATTCCCGAGTTGTGAAAAGAAAAGAATGTGGAACTAACATTTCAGGATTTTGGGATTCAAAATCCTGCGATTTTGAAATCCAAAACATCAACCATAAACAATTTCCTAAATTGCAAAAAAGAAAGGAACGTGGAACTAACGTTTCGGGATTTAGGGGTTCGGGGTTTCAGGGTTTCAAATGTCAAACAAAATAACACAACAAATCCTGAATTCTGAAAAGTAAAAGGGAATCAACACTTTGGGATTTCAAGATTCTGGTTTTCAGGGTGTCAAATGTCAAACAACATAACAAAACAATTCGCAAATTCTGAAAAGTGAAAGGGTGTGGAATTAACACTTTGGGATTTTAGGATTTGGTTTTTCAGGGTTTCAAATGTCAACCAACATAACACAACAATTCCCAAATTCTGAAAAGTGAAAGGTTGTGGAATTAACCCTTTGGGATTTCGAGATTCATGTTTTTAGGGTTTAAAATGTCAAACAACATAACATGACAATTCCCGAATTCTGAAAAGTGAAAGCATGTGGAATTATCGCTTTGGGATTTCAAGATTTGAGTTTTCAAGGTTTCAAATGTCGAACAACAACACCCAACAATTCCCAAATTCTGAAAGAATAAAGACTTAAGAATGTTACACACACAGAAGGATACAAAAGAATAAATGTTTTTTGTAAGGGAAAATCTCTAAATTTGTCATAGACCTTGACTAAGGAGACGGTAGCCGATTCTGAAAAGAAAAAAGAAAAGCAAAAACCTCTAAAAGGCATCGATTCTCAAGATTTTTTTTAGCATCTGGGATGAAGATTCTCCAACGTTCTTTTACGAGTCCATTCATTACATTATTAGAGTTGTTCCCATAACAATAAGTTTCTTCTAAGTTCCTACAACTTTGTGAAGAAAACAAAGGTCAATCGGGGTGTCAGGATTCGGGGTTTCACGAGTACAAGAGCCGAACATCAACACACAACATTTCTCGAAATTGCGAAAAGATGCCGAGCTCTTCGAGGTTTTAGGGTTCGGTATTTCACAAGTAATGAAACCATACATCAACAGATACAAACCTCCAAAGAGGCGACCGAGGAAAGGTGGGTACCGCATTTTGGGATTTCAAGGTTCAAAATTTCACGAGTTCTGGTGTCCAACATCAACATCAACATGCTTCTGAAAATGTGAAAATGACCAGCACTTCGGGATTTCAGGGTTTGAAATCCCGCAATCTCAAAAACCAAACATCAAACACAAACAAATCTTGAAATTGCGAAAAGAAAAGAATGTGGAACTGACATTTCGGGATTTCGGGGTTCGAAATCCTATGACTTCAAAAGATGAAACATCAATGAAAGACAATTCCCGAATTACGAAAAGAAAAGAATGTGGAACTAACATTTCAGGATTTCGGGATTCCAAATCCTCTGATTTTGAAATCCAAGACATCAACCAGAAACAATTTCCGAAATTGCAAAAAAGAAAGGAACGTGGAATTAACGTTTCAGGATTTTGGGGTTCGGGGTTTCAGGGTTTCAAATGTCAAACAACATAACACAACAAATCCCGAATTTTGAAAAGTGAAATGGAATCAACACTTCGGGATTTCGAGATTCTAGTTTTCGGGCTTTCAAATGTCAAACAACATAACACAACAATTCCAAAATTCCGAAAAGTGAAAGGGTGTGGAATTAACACTTTGGGATTTCAGGATTTGTTTTTTCAGGGTTTCAAATGTCAAACAACATAACACAACAATTCTCGAATTCTGAAAAGTGAAAGGGTGTGGAATTAACACTTTGGGATTTTGAGATTCATGTTTTCAGGGTTTCAAATGTCAAACAACATAACACAACAATTCCCGAATTATGAAAAGTGAAAGCATGTGGAATTATCTCTTTGGGATTTCAGGATTTAGGTTTTCAAGGTTTCAAATGTTGAACAACAACACCCAACAATTCCCGAATTCTGAAAACATAAAGACTTAAGAATGTTACACGCACAGAAGGATACAAAAGAATAAATGTTTTTTGTAAGGGAAAATCTCTAAATTTTTCATAGACCTTGACTAAGGAGAGGGTAGCTGATTCTGAAAAGAAACAAGAAAAGAAAAAACCTCTAAAAGGCATCGATTCTCAAGATTGTTTTAGCATACGAAACAAAAACAAAAAGGGGTTTCGAAAATTTGTTAACTCCCAAATTTTGTCATTCTATACACATATAATATATTGTTTGCATATTGTTAGAGCATATTGTTAGATACATAGCATCAGATAAAACATTCAAATGGAAAGTGGGAAGAATTCGTTACATATCTGATTTAATCATATACAGTACACTATATGCAAAAAGGGTCATACAGACAAAGAATGTAACTTATTCGAGTTCAGATTCAATAGATACATAACATCAAAAGACATAGCCATTCATAATAGAGAGGGGAAAATTAACATATCTCAATCCAATCTACGGGAAGACAAAGAGAACAACCACGTTCCTCCCAACTATGGAATAGATCAGCCAAATCTACTTGCCCAATTCACCCCCTAGCCTGACCATGAATCCATGAGGGTGAAATTGGAAACTCCTCCTCAACAATCTCCTTCAATTCCAAAAACTATCCTCTTGCCTCACACTTACTCAATAGTCCTCATAACAGTAAGGAAATTCTATTTCAGCAGGCTTCTCTTGTTCATAACAACAAGAGAGCTCAAAATATTTCCATGCATACTTGGCAACGTCCTGCCTCCTTGCATATGCTATTTATCAAATGTTTTTGCCGAGGTATTTTTCCCTCCTTTGGGGATTTTCATATATTTCTTAATCCTTGATTTTCAGGGGCTGCCAATGGCCGAATATCTGATTTTCCACTTCTCATAATTAGCCTCGAGGCAATTCCAACATGTTCCCCCACTAATGGAGTCATGGTTAGTTGATTTTAACATGGTTGTTCCATTTGTCCTCCTGCAATTAATATAAATATTCTATAGTGATACAAGTGTGATAGTCAAATGGTTAGTTGAGTCCAAATAGATCTTTTCCCAATAGTCACAATAATTAAATACAATTACTAAATTCAAAATTTGGAATTTCCATAAATGGCAAAATTTTTCCAGAATCGAATTTTCCAAAAACGGAAATAAATTTCCAGCCTATTTCAAAAATAAAAAATATTTATTTTGGGGGGATGTCACATCCTTACCCCCTTCAGTAAAACACTGTCCTCAGTGTTCGTTCCTTTCCTAGAACAGGATTGGATGAGATTTCTGAAAATCTCCCTCCAATTCCCAAGTGGCCTCTTCAGGACTAAAGTGCTTCCATTGCACCTTTACATGAGCGACGACTCTCTTCTGAAGTGTTATTTCTCTCCGAACCAAAATGCAAAGGGGTTCCACCTAGAACTCGCCTTCAGGTTCCACTTGCACCAAGTTCCAATCAATCATATGAGTAGGGTCATGAATATACTTTTTCAAAAAAGAAACATGAAATACATTATAAATTCTTAGATTAGCTAGAAGTTCGTGGTGATATGCTACGGGTCCAATTTGAACCAATATCTCGAAGGGCCCACAAAACCTCATGGTTTATATGTGAGTTGGAATCAGGTGTCAATTTGCATAGTCGTCAGATTCTAACGTTGTTATAGTCAAAGTAAATCATGTAAATAACGAGATTATTTTTGAACTAGAGTAGACATGGATGAATTTGAATCCTCACTCGATGAACTCATTGGCTAATGCCAACTGAGAAGGCTAATGTCAACTGAGAGATGCTCAAGGACTCAAAGAATGGAGAATTGATCTGAAAATTACCATCAACTATTGCCAATGAGAGAGGCACCCTTTAATAATATACAGGGCAACTTGTTTACTCTACATTATTTGCAATTACAATATATGTCACTTCTTTTATTTCTACAGTGCTCCACTCACTTAGATTTGTGAGAATTGTTTGACATAACTGACACGCTAACTTATTTAGGAATACTTGCATCTTTAGCTCCAATTTCTTGCAATCATTTCCAATTTCTTAGCTCTAATTTGTCTCTGATTAACTATTTCAAAATCCAATATTGCTTGTTGTGAATCCATAGAAGATTTTGTTTTAATTTAATAATATTATATGCAATCTTAATAAAAAAATAAGATGAAAACAAATAAACATTAAAAAAAATTATAATTCATATATTTTAGAGATCAACCTTATTCTATTCTTTAAATAATTATGAATTTTTAATAATTATGAACTTTAAAGTAAACTAATTCCTGTAGAAATGCATCTTCTAAAAATATGTTTAGAATTCTTATCTATAAATTAAAAAAGACAAAAAGGGTCAAATACATTGACCCATATTTTGTTTGTAATTTTATGCTTTCCCTTAGAAAAGATGCATGTAGGTATTACAAAACAATTATATTATATTATCATTACAGAGTTATTAATAAATCAGAAATTGAATTAAATATAATTTTAAAATAAAAAGAAAAACAATTTCAAAAATTCTATAAAAAATTCTATATAAAAGAAAAATTCTATAAAAAAATTTAAATAAAAAAAAGGACAATTTAAAAAATTCTATAAAAAAAAAAAAAATTCTAAAATTCTATCAAAATTCTATGAAATAAATCCATTATTGATATTTCCATAGATTATTCATCAAATACTTGCATCTTTAGCTCCAATGTGCTGCAATCATTTCCAATTTCCTGAAACTGTTTTGAGTGGTGCAATCAGTGCAGGATTTCAATCCTCTAGCATGCCTTCGACTTCTAAAGGGGAAACCCTTTCTAGAGTTGTTGAAATATCATGCAAGGGACTTTCCCTTTGTAAGGGGTGTCAGCAGGGAGAAACCATTTTCAATCTTATGGAAACTCGACGGGTGGAAGTTTACATCCCTTTCACGAGGGACATACATTGAAAGGACATCTAAATTAATATAGGTACGATGAAAGTATATGATATATATATAGTTAATGGACAACGAAATAGATTGGACAATGACAGATTGGAGAATGAATATTATAGACAACGATAAGAATGATAGGGTTGGAGGATTTAACTTAGGCTTACCAGGAGTTAGATGTTAGGGAAGGACGATTAGAGTGAGACCTTGTTAATAAGATGTTATTTAATTAATAATTGACTTGAGAAGGGAAAGAGAGGATTTTTTTTATTCATGTTATTGTAGAATGGATTCTTAGGGAAATATTTCATAGGTGCCTATTTGAGTCGTTTAATTGATGTGTGTTTGCATTAGACTTTGTGCGCAAGGAATTTAATGTGTTGTATAAATTTTATAGTTGTCAGTTTCCCTTGCGTCTAGTTGACTCGTCATTTGGGTGCTTGGGTTTTTTGTCATGCGGTTGACAGTTAATTCATTCTTCTAGCACATTAATCTTCTTATGTTTTTGGTCTAGATGTGTAATCTTGATCCTTGGTTACTTTTAAGCCTATAGTTTTGTGACGATTGGATTCCTAATGAGGGGAGTGAGATCGGAAGAG
>CBVK0100635697.1:0-11308 GCA_900067695.1 Picea abies
TCCTGCTGAACCGCTCTTCCGATCTCACCAGAGCGAACAATTCTCCTCACCAGTGAGGAAGAAATCCTTCTGCAAACGCATAATCGTCAGTATCATGCACGCGTTGAGTCTACTCCCATCTCTCCAGAGACAAATCCTGCACAAACGGGACCCCCGTTGGTGATCCCTCGCCCTTCCGCCGAACCACCACTACGCATCCCGCGCATCCCATTGCGCCGAAATGTCCACAAACCACAGGCTAGGGAAGCTCATATCTATAGCTTGGTAGATGACTTAGCGCAATCCCCAGCTTCCATGTCAGTCTTGGAAGTCCTCCAGACTTGTCCTACACAGCGAAAATCACTACTTTTCGCCTTGGGGGCAGTCGATCCTGTGGATACTCGACTCATCACCTTTGATATTGACAGCGGAGAAACTCGTCTTCCTGCCTTGATTGCTTTTCAAATACTAGTAAAAATATAGAACATCACAGTTCATCGATGTATCATTGATGAAGGTGCATCTACGTGCATTATGTCCAAAACAGTATGGAAGAAACTTGGCTCCCGAGAAATCATACCCTCTGCCATCACATTACGAGCTTATGACGGACGACCATCCTCTCCTGAAGGGCTCTTCCAAAATGTCCCCGTCGAACTTGGGGGCAAGACTATTCTCATTGACATCAAAGTTATCGATGCACCACTCGATTATAATATCCTGTTGGGTCGTAGCTACATGTATGCTATGAAGGCAGTGGCATCTTCCATCTTTCAGACAATGATGTTCCCCTAGAATGGGAATATTGTCACCATTGACCAAGTCTCACATTATGAGCCTAACCCATCTGCAAAACTCGATAACATTCTTCCCCTCATCCACACCAACCAAGACACATATCCACTCGTCAAGATGGGTCCTGGGATTTTTAAAGATCCATCCTTGTTAGGGACATACCATCCTTGTTAGGGACATACCATGGAGCACCACCACTCCTTCACCCTGTGAATCAAGTATGTGTCATCTCGTCTAACGAAACTCACATGGAGGATTCTTGTCCTCCTCAGGAGGCTTCAGTCATTCCTGACATCGCAATAATCACAGAACCACTCCTGCCGGAGCCTCCTACGCACTCGTCGACCCCAACAGTCCACAAATCCACATCCCCTCAGGGGCATAGTCTCGTTTGGTAGACAGTTCCCCAACCCCTCACTCAAATTCCCTTCTTTTACCCTCCACCAGGTATCGAATCTTTTCAGGTAGCTTCCATGCTCACACTACCCAATATGGTGTTAGCAATCCCAGTTTGGTACTTACACCCACTAGAGATGGTCCCTCAACCATCCCTTCCCCCACAGGAAGGAATCCCCATGACGATTCCTGTCCTTACCCCCACTACCCCCATACTCAGTAACACCCTGCTACAGCTGGGGGCAGGAGGAAGAAGAAGGAGCCCACCATTCCACTTCCTCCACGCATCCCACCACCTTGCGCACTATGTGAAAAAGAGGGCCACCAAACCAACAACTGTCCATCACTACCTGAATTATGGAATTTGATTCCCCCCATTCAAACTCCCACAACACCCATCATTTCTGCTAGTTCCACTACTACCACCAACCCTTCCAGCAGTAAAGGGTTGAGGACCAAATATGCTTGTGCTATCTGTTTAGAGTATGACCATTATACCCATCATTGCCCAACATTACCATGCTTCTGACAGACGTTAGCCGCTATACGCCAATATTTCCACAACAACCCACACCCTGCTACGTCCTCTCCAACAAATATCACTGACATCCGCTATGTCACCACTTCAGTCAATGAACGCATGAGATGTCCTTTCTCTCTCTGTGATTCATTAGCTCATTTTACATACCAGTTTCCTATGGTCCTTGAATATAGGCAACATCAATTGAACCAGCTTCACCAACCCGTAGAAGCAATCATTGACCTTACCTCGTCACTTGAGGATCTTCATGTCATTTCTCCCGAACCCGAGGCACTCCTAACGCCTCCATGGTTCTTAAATGACGTTTCTGAGGATTTACCCCGCAACCCCCCCAACTCTCTTGCTCATTCCCCTATGGCCACTCTCCACCCAACCACATGGGTACACCTCAATACTTCAATATATGGTTTATGTCGAGTGAACCCTCACCATCTCCTAACATTACTCCCTCTGCTTCTTCATCAGGGGGAAATCACACTATCAACGAGATCACTCCTCATGATCCCTTATATTCCCGCCATTTTGAATGCGACGAGGAAATACTGGAAGAGATACACCGCCCGGACTCTCCCTGGGATGCACTACATTATCGTGCACTCTTCTTTCCACAGGAAGCCCTCATGCCTCCTAACCAAAACCCCATTTACGCGGTTGAAACCAAAGATTTTATCCCGTCAGGGCCTATAGATTGGTTCAAAAATCCCATTCCTGATCCTGACACTTTTGAAGAAGGTAATATGGCCAACATTTCCCCCACCATCAAAATCGACATTTCCGTTAAAAATGACATCATCGAAGAAATCATCATTGGAGCTGCTTGCACGCCTCAGGAAATCGCCGCATATAAAGCCCTCTTCCAAGAATATAGGGATATTTTTGCTTGGTCATACATAGAAATTCCTGGCCTTGATCCCTCTATTGTCGAGCATCACATCGACACCTGGCCTGACATCACACTAGTTCGCCGGAAACAGCGACCGCTACACCCATCTAAAGCCGCGGATATCAAAGCCGAAATTGACAAATTACGTACGACCGGGTTTATTTACCCCATCACTTATACTTCATGGGTTTCCAACCTTGTACCTATCGACAAAAAACAAGGCACTATCCACGTTTGCACCGACTTTCATGATCTCAATAATGCATGTCCAAAAGACAACTTTCCAACGCCTTTCATTGATCAAATTATCGATGATTGCGCCGGCCACAAGGCTCTCTCCTTTATGGACGGATTCTCTGGCTATAACCAAATTCAAATTCACCCAGTAGATCAATATAAAACCGCATTCATTACCTCGTGGGGTACTCTTGCATATCGTGTCATGCCTTTTGGCTTAAAAAATTTCAGTGCAACTTTCCAGTGAGCAATGACATACATCTTTCACGACCTGGCTGAAATCATCCTCGCCTACTTGGACGACCTCACAGCTCTATCCAAGAAACGTACCCAGCATCTCGATGATTTACAAATCATCTTTCAACGGTGTCGCCAATACAACATCCGCTTGAATCCTCTCAAGTGTGTGTTTTGCGTCACCGCAGGGCGCCTCCTTGGTTTTATCATTTCCCAAAGCGGTATTACCGTGGACCCCCTCAAAGTCAAAGCTATCACCAAAATTCCACCTCCTTGGAATTTACGACAACTTCAGAGTCTACAGGGCAAAGCTAAATTTCTTAGACACTTTGTTCCTGATTACGCCATACGCGCACATGGTTTCCTCCGCTTACTACATCACGACATCCCTTTTCATTGGGACAACTATGCCCAACAGTCATTTGACGATCTTAAAGCAGCGCTTTCAAATTCACCTGACTACAATCGCGACTACATCCTCTACGTATCAGCATCAGCTGTATCAGTAGCCGACATCCTCGTCCAGCTCGGAGATGACAATCATGAACACGTCATTTACTACGTTAGTAAGAACCTCTCAGGACCACCCTTGAAGTATAAACATGAAGAGAAACTTGCTCTTGCAGTTGTCCTTGCAGTCCAGAAACTGCGCCATTACATTTTGCTTCGCACCACCAAGGTCATCGCAGATTCCAACCCTATGCAGTACTTGCTCAGCCGTCACCAAGTTAATGAAAAATTCGCTCGATGGATCGTTATCCTTTAGGAGTATGACCTCGAGTTCTCAACACCTAAGATTAAGAAGGCCCTTGTTCTCGCCGAACTTGTCATGGCCCTTCCCTCTGATACAACTAGTACCCCCGTCAATACCGACTTTCCAGATGAACATCTCTTTTACGTCACTTCGGATGATCCTTGGTACGATGACCTCCTCGTCTACCTACGAACTCAAAAGTTCGATAACCACCTTTCCCGAGATGATTGTCGATGAATTCACCATCAAGCCCCCCGATACCTCCTCATCGGAGACATCCTATATCGACGGGGCGTCGACACCATTCTTCATCAATGCCTGACTATTGATGAGGCCGACAGAGTCTTAAACGAATGCCTCAATGGTGCATGTGGGGGCCATCTTTCAGGAATATCCACTGCTCAAAAGATTATCCGAGCAGGTTACTTTTGGCCTACCCTGTTTCATGATTGCATTCATGCCGTGAAATGATGTGAGCAATGTCAGCTCTATGCCAATAAAGCCTGAGCTCCCCCCGCCCTTCTTCACTCTGTCATTACTGCCGACCCTTTTTGTAAATGGGGGATCGACTTTATGACTTGTAATCCCCCCTCCAGCAATGGTCACAAATACATTGTTGTCACCGTTGATTACTTCACCAAATGGGCCGAAGCTATGCCCACTTTCAACAACACCGCTGACATTGTAGCACATTTTTTCTTTAACCACGTCATATCCCGCTTTGGAGTACCCCTCCAACTAGTTTCCAACAATGGGAAACACTTTGAGAATGAGATCTTCGTCGAACTCTCATCTCGGTTAGGCTTCTCTCACGAGTTTTCCTCACCATATTACCCTTAGTCAAGCAGACAGGTCGAGGCAGTTAACAAAGTCCTTAAGACCATGTTACAACACACAGTTAATAAACATAAAACCAATTGGCATCATATGTTATTTTCTGCGCTATGGGCTTATCGAACGACAGTAAAGACCACTACTAGTTTCACACCATTCCATTTAGTCCATGGGGTCGAGGAAACTCTTCCCATCGAGTGCGAAATTACCACCTTACGCACTGCAATTGAGCTATTACCTGACACTGCTCTAATGGAGCAGCGCTTGCTGAACTTGGAGTCTTTGGATGAAGATCGTCGATCTTCCTTACAAAACAACAAGGTAGCTAAAAAACGATCCAAGGCTACCTTTGATCGCCATGTCAACCTTCGATCATTCCACGAAGGCGACCTCGTCTTGGCTTATGATATCTCTCATGATACCTTTGGCCATGGAAAATTCAAATCACTTTGGCATGGCCCTTACATTATCCAACATTGCCTCACCAAAGGCGCATATAACCTAGCCTCTCCCGAAGGCCTCTCTCTTAAAGAACCTGTCAATGGGTTGTATCTCAAGAAATTTTATGCTTAAAAGTAGCCATTCTACTTTAGGTTATTTATTTTCTAGTGTTTTTAATCTTTTTTCTCCTCCCCTCTCGTCTAAACTATCCTTTGTGCTATTCACAGATGCTTCCTCCACCAGCCTACCACATTGGTTATGCTGACGGCGCCATTCGTTGGACGTAAAATCTCACTTCGGCTGCTTGGGCTCTCTACACCCCCTCACATGAAATGCTACATTCAAGTGGCATATGTTTGGGACCAACAACCAAAAATCAAGCCGAATACACTACGGTCATTGGCCTCCTGGCCGACGCCCAACGTCATCATATTCCTCACCTTAGCATCTTCCTTGACTCTCAACTAGTCGTTCTCCAGCTCAACAATGTTTACCATGTATGCGATCTGTGCCTCTTTCGCACATACCTGCAGGTTAGACTTTTATATCAACATTTTGATTCCATTACATTTACACATATTCCACGACAAATGAATCAAACAAAAGATCAAATAGCTAACATGGTGTTATATTGGCATATATCACATCAAGCTACACATACATAAAACATCTCATGAATCCTGTCACAACATATATATACATAATAGACATCATCAAAATCATCAGCAAAAAACACATGTAGGCAACATTAGGATCTCAAAACATGTATACTCATATATATATATAAAGGACCATCAGGCCATCCGAATGTTTACATACAAAAATACACGTATCCGTAGGCCAATGAAGCACCTCGGTACAAAAAATGGGCTCACCAGCCTATATACAACAAAAACACACGGATGTAAATCATCCACCACTTAGGGTGCCTCTATCGCACCACCACCTGCTCCTCCCTCAGGAGAAGGTGGTGGCCCACCACCACCTTCCCCAGGCAGTGGTGGACCACCCACAGGACCCTCCTGCCCCGGAGGCAGGCGTCCACTCGTCATCGCCGTAAGCACTGCTGCTCGCCACACTATGGCCCGCCATGGTGGTGGCACCCCCACACACTGCTCTAGGAAGCTCTCGTCCTGGATATGCGTCCACATGCCCTCAGGCACATCCTGCAACACCATCTCCAGACGACGGCGTATGTCATCAAAATCCACTCTGGCCTCCGCCGGAGGAGCGTGTGATGGCCCCGCACTCGGGTCATCAAACCGACGCCTCCTCGCTGCCCTCTCAGGCTCTGCTGGTCGCCCCATGGCATCCTTCCTTCGATGTCTCTCTCCATGCAACAGTCTCTCCAGCTCTTGATGAGTCGACGCTCTTTGCATCTCCACCTCGCGCCCACGAGGTGCCACATCTGCACATGCAAAAAACAACAAAACAGATAGTATCAACATCTATATCATATACATATGGACTGATATCTTCAAACAACAATATAAATAAAAAACATACCAACATACTAAACATACCTCGATGGTAAAAAACCTCCCCAGGAGGTAGCACCATGTCCGGGTCACCCCGGAAGTCCACCCCAGCATAGGGGTACTGAAGTATAAGCTACGACATCTACCGCCATATCCCTACTACCCCTGCTGAAAAGAAGTGGCCACCTTCACCACCACCATGACGAAGCAAAATGGTCGACCACCACCTCAATCATGGCTCTCGCTCCCCTGACATCTCCAGTAACACCCTCGGGTGCAACATCGGCACCCTCTCTAAGAACCATGCCACTAGGATCGACCCAAATGCAAACTCTCCTGCACCTGTGGACCAACAGTGATCCAACTGTGCGACCATCCGCGCATGCAGCGTCAGTCCCCACGCAAACTGCTCGCTAGCCACCACTCTCTCCAGCACTAGTAGTTGGCCACCACTAATCCATTAGGTCGCGAGTGACCCATATATACGAACAATCATCGCCGCTATGCAGCGATGTGCTAGGGAGTCTATCGCACTAATGCTCACCACAATCCCCGACATGAAGTTCTCACCTGAGCAGTATCGTTGGCCAATTGTAATAAGGGATGTATCCCTAGGCAACACAAGCTCTGCCGGTAGGGGCGTTCCCTGAAAGGGGAGCCCAGTTAGAAAATAGATATCCTCCACCACAGTGAAGGGGATCTACTCTCCTCGCACGAGGAACCAGTGCAGCTCCGGACTCCACATCTGGATCAGGAACTGCAATAAATACTCCTGTGCCCGTATCAACGGGCACTCAAAGAACTTTAGCAAACCATAGGTTGCCAAAGTCGCATGCAAGCCAGGGCCCTCAATGGCCATGACGTCTCTCAGCTGGGCCCAGTCTCACTCTTGCCACCGCACTGGCATTGTCACTACAGTCCACCTGCAGACAACACAGAGTCTTATATCAGCTCATGCAACCATCAAAAACATAAAAAAGACTCACTTTTTACCCTTCACCCTTACCTCCTAGGCGTGGTTTTTGTTCCCACAGGCGTGCACACATGCGTGCCTATTCATTGCACAGGCGCGCATATATGTGCACCTGTACATTGAATAGGTGCGGATCAATGCACACCTGTTTGCTTCACAGGCGCACCCTTACGCGCACCTATTCATTATACAGACGCGCATCGGTGTGCGCTTGTCAAACCTACAGGCGCGCACTGATGCACACCTGTTAAACTCATAGGCGTGCCCCTCGGGTGTGCCTTAAATTCCCCCTATCGTGCACCCATGTGCGTATAATTGGCATACACGTTCACATGCATGCATGCCTCTCACTGAGTCGCCCGCGCATGGGGGGCCCACATCCCCTAAATACCCCTGTACGCCCCCCCGTACAAGCCTTGCCCAAAAAATTGAAAACCTATTTCTATGCAGGATGATCAGACCACTAACCTGATACTCGCAAAACATCAATCGGATGCCTCGTCCTCCCCGAATCTCCAAATCTCCTCTGAAAACTGCTCATCCAGTCACTGTTGCAGCATGTACAACTGAGGTGGCAATGTGGGCCCTACAACTATATATAGGCCTTTTGCCAAACTTCCACTCACCATTCCGGGAGCCCAAAGTGTCCATTTTTCAAACCATCTTCAGCCACGGGATCAACATCCCGTCACCTACATCACAACTATCCCTGGGTCACTTTTCATCCTAAGCCCTCGGGGTGCCTTTTTTCATATCATGGTCAGGTACGCATGCACATTGTCACATTTATCAAATACATGCTCATATCTTTAATTCTCTTCAGATATTGTTCACTTTGGGTATTTGTTTCTCATATGTGCAGGTACTTGCTCCTCATCCCCCGGCATCACTCCTTCAGGTATATACTCAGCACTGGCATGTAGTCTTTCCCACTGTATCACACTTGCATTTCCAGTCACACCCTCTGATGTTTACCTCTAGGATCTCCATTCCCGGCTCTGCAGTACCCACGCCTCCATTTGCATCATCGGTACTGTTACCCGGTAGCATTCAAACCCACATGAGTTGTCCCATTCATAGTACCCTTTGCCACTTTTTGACACTCATGCCGTTCTTTATTACCCTTTAGGGATGGGAGTTCTGATAGTCTTTCATCATGTTGCGAATCAACCACATACTTCTTCTCCTCATTTTGCTAGCTTTCCATATGGACTCCCAGATCATCTCTTTACGGTTCTATTTTTTTACCTGCACCTCCGTAGGATCATGAACCCTCCATTTCATCCACAATCAGTTTTCCCATCTGTGAACCTATCTTCATTTCACCTACCTCATACAGAATAGCTTCGGCTGCAGAAAACGCTAAGAGTCAGGTGAGTGGAGAAATAGAACTGGCCTGACTGGCCGATAAAAAAGAAATTGATGTCCTCAAAACCAAGTTGGAACAAGCGAATTTAGTAATCCGAGATGGTCAGATACAGGCAACTCACCAATGGGGCTGCCACCCTTCATTAGTTTTCCAAGAAAATTTTTCCCTCCCTGGGGCACTCGTTTCACACTGGGGCACCCGTTTCTGTATTTGTACATTTGTCCCCAAAATTATTCATTATTTATTGTACAAACACCTTTATTTCCAGTCATTTCATTATCCTTTTTTTCATCACTGTTGGCGACCTTCTTCCCTCCTTTTTTGGCCAAACACAACCCATGTCACCCTTGGTTGGAGAATCACTCATCATCTACCCTGGACGACATCGTACACATATTCAGAGTACCCCCCAGGTCACTTACCTCTACCCTCTGTAGTTGTTCACTTTGTCCCGCCTCTGGCACAACTCATCCCCGGTCTTGTCGTCCCCTTGACACTCGACCTCGTTACATGGTTGCAACCACTTTTTATCTCATACATCCTCCAAGCAAGGGAAGTCTTGAGTTTTCTCACTTTTTGACTTCATCCATGTACCTCTGCCACTTCCTCACCTCAGTAGATTCCATGAAGTCCTTTGCTTCTGGGAGTTGCGTTCCCCTTTTGTTGACATCAACACCATTTTTCCAGAAGGGCAACAATATCTTGATTCTCATTCTCCATTTAATGAGAGATCTCGGATGGCACAGGGTGAAACACCATTGCTCCTTGTTGTTGTTGGCCCCCATAACATTCGACGCCAACACTTTCTCATGTTATGGTGGGTCTTACTTTGTGACTATTGTAGTTATTTCTATGATTTTTCAAAGACCTCTGAACTTGGTAGGGCCATCAATGCCCGCATCATTGCCGATACTTATTTCCGTGATCATTGCCTATTATTCAAAGTATGTTCCTTTGCAGAATTGTTTTCTGCCTTTACCATTACTGCCCCTGAGGGCGCTGCAGTTGTCTACACCAACACTTCAGTCATATTTTTTTCAGGGTTACATAACACGAGCATGGGGCATGCCCGCCTTGTTTGTACACAGTTGTATATTTTTATGCACCTTATGGAAGGTTGGGTCCTACCGGTTCCTTTCTCCTCCAAAGGATTGCTCTGAACGATCCCACTATTGCTCTATCTTACAAAAACATTCTCAGTAGAAGAAACATTTATGGATTTCAGCTATACGTATGCTCCTAACCTCATCCATCAGGGGGCATATGTTATCACTGAAATTTCATCAGCACATGGTTACAAGAACTCAACATCGTCAAACATTAATGAAGTCATTCATGGCCAATGAATTAATCTCACAGCATTCAAAAAGGGGCAAAAAACTATACAAATTAGTGAAAAATTGAAGAGCGCTTTACAGAAGTTGGGCGCGTGTGCACATGCGCGGAACAGGAACGTATTATGTGCGCATACACGCACGATGCGTGCCTGTTAGCACAAAAAGATGTGCACCTACTAAATGACGCATTTATTGAAGTGGTCGGCCTCCCAACCACTTATGGATCAGCTCCCAAGCCGATTTGACCCTCAAATCTGAGCTGAATCTGAATGGTAGGCTGGTCAAAGACCTAATAATGCCCTAAAGAGCCTCTTTTCACACTACAAAGGAGTTACACAATAACCCAATGCAATGCTATGAAAAGCCATGAATGCACCTCATTTTCTCAAGGAATTTCATGTAATGTTATGCTGCCTATATTGTTTTAAGGACTCCATCCTTGACAAAATCACTTTGGCACCATTTCATTGAGCAATCCACCTCTCCATTGAGTGGATTTGAAAGGAGTTCTTTCATCACCATTTTCATTTTTTTTGTTGCAAGGAGAGCAAGCTTGTGAGGGTCCAAGAGCCTTGCCTTGGAGGAAGAAGGGAATCACAGTCCCCTTTCTTCTTGGTGCTTTGATTTCATCAATATATGAGCCTAAAAAACATTTGTGATATGGGTCTTTTTGTGTTTGTTATCTCTATATCCATATGCTTATGATTTTAGTTTGTATTAGTTTAATTCTTTCTTATAGTTTTGTTTTTATTTCTCTAACTCTTTCCTCTACAGCTGTCATGCTCAGCAAGACCCAACTGGGCATGTAAGCACCTCTTATTTTCTCACCAAGGTGACGAAAAGGGTGCAACAAATATTAATATTAGACAGGGGGAGTCTATACGATAGCTATGATAGACCAAAGAACCATCCTTCCAACAACTTGCAGAGTTTGAGAAGACATATTCAGAGAAATTAGTTAGCAGGAGTACAATTTGATAATATAATGATAAATGGGTTAGCATTATGGACAATTGCTGATCCGAATTATTTTTGGCACGAAATGAGAGCGGAG
>CBVK0100635698.1:0-11308 GCA_900067695.1 Picea abies
ATTATAAATGAAAAAATTTATTTTATAGAAATTTTACTAAGGCAAAGACTCCAGTATGCCAAAAATTTTTGTCCTTAAGGTGAAAAATTAAGTTTTGTTTCAACACAGACGATGGAGGAAATCATGAACAAGGAAGCATAAATCACAGGAACTATACAAACAATGAAGGATAGCCTCCGGAAATTCACTGAGGCATGGAAGAGCACGACACAACATGCCTAAGTGGCTCAGGACAAGCCATAGGTGATTGTTGGGGGCCTATTGGGCAAGGATTTTTGGGAACATAACCGTGAGAAGAGATGAGGTATAGGGAAAAAGCAAAGGATCAAGAAAATCAATAAGATCAAGAATAAAGAGAAAAGAAAGAGGAGAACATGGGGGACAGGAAAGAAAAGCTAGCTCAAAATCCAGGAAAACCAGTCAGGCATGAGTTGTCACCAGTTGAGCATGAGTAGTATCCAACTCACTATGAGTTGGAAAATAAATCTTAGAAAAAGACATAAAGATGAAAAATACCTGCGAAGTCAAGAATGCTCAAGAAAACTCTGAGAGGATTCTTAGTAGTTGTTGTTGCTGTAGGATGTTGTGTGTGCAAATAAGCTACCAATGCAAGAAGACCATTTTATATTTAACATCCATTGTAGCATAGAGCACAAGCGAAATTCCATTAATATAATAAATAAGAAAATATTTTGTGGACGTATCCCAAGAGGGGGTGAACCATAGTAACTTTGTGTCTAATTGTGTTGTTGAATGATTATTCATGTTTGTATTGTGTTAATTCTTGCCTTTACTATGGATGAATTCTTATCTTCGATGGTATTGTTGATAGATTAATGTGCAGTAACTTTAATTGTATGGTTTACCACTAAGTGGTGTGAATATGGATTGATATGTATAAAGAATTACTAAACGAGTTTAGGTTACCTAGGATATAGTGCATTAAAGGATCTTGTAGGTATGACAAAGCATGTCTCCCTTCTTTCCATCACCATTGCAGAAGCTTTTTTTGTGCAGTCCCCATAAATATGCCTCAGGTGAGACTTTTCTAGCTTGCAGGTGATGCCGAAAGGGTTGGTATCTGTAGGGTTTTGTTGGACTAATTAACTTGAACCCAAGGTCTTGTACCTACATGTGCACGCATGCCAAAAGTTGGAAAGAATCCCAACTAAATAGAACTACACTATATAACCAAGATATTTATACAAATGTGTTTATACTCTCAAATCAAATTAGTTGGTATTTAATCCCAACTAATATTATTTCCTATTCTACCAATATGAATTGGAAAATAATTCCAACTAATATCATTATTATTCTTTCTCAATTATGGTTTGTTTATTCAAAATATGAAGTATTTTCCTAGGTTAAATGGTCTCCATAAATTGGATGATGATGGTCATAAAATTCCATATGTAGCACAAACAAAACATATGTTTATATTTCCTAATTTTGTCAAAAGTGTACCATATTTTGGATTCATCGTCTCTCCTAATTGAAGATGTTGTTGGTCCCACAACAACCAATCACACTCGCTTAATGTAGTATTTTTCACATTTTAGAAATGCTTCATTATTGAGTAGTACCTACATGACCAAGTTGCATTTTATGGGTTTTCAAGTTGGTGCTTTACTAGATTTCCATTTCTGGTTTTCAATCTAATGTAATTTTTTTCTTCTCTCCGTTTTTTTAATAAATAACATTGCATGTGCATCATCTATTGGTGTTGAGATTACCAGCATTTTAGATGAAGAAAATATTTCCATATTCAATTTGCAATATGTCTCTAGATTGGAATTCTAAATTGTCGAAGTAGAGGGGAAACCTACTAGCTTGAGGGAAAGCTAAAAGGATTCTCCAAAAGATAAATCTCTATATCCATATTTGAAGTCTTCAACAATATTTATTGTTTGCAGTAGATATAGAAAGTAAATATGATTGTAGTGTCATCATATATGAAAGTAAATGATAACACTATAGTTTCCTCCCCCAAACCAAGTTGTCATTGGTCCCACAATGACACAGAAAAAAGAACCTAGGAGAGGATTGTAATAGTTCTTCGGGAACCTATAGCAAAGTGTTGGAGGTTTTGTAACAAGTAAAATCTTCAGATAAATTAGGAAAAAATCTACAGGGTTCATTATGAGACTTTTGGATAAGACAATGCATCATGAATAGGATCCATAACACATTGTTAAATGTTGAACATGAAGGAAGGGTGTTGGAACTGGATCAATAGTAGTATTGTTATATTTGTAGCAAGCAAAATGTGACAAAAATTAGGTGGGAAAAAACATATTCTTGGTAGACTTCATTCAACAAGAACTTAAACTACAAAGAAAGTGTTGAAGAGAGTTTTTATTGTTAACCTTATCCACTAGCACACTAATTTTCAAACAAGATTTTTCTAACTATGTCTAGAGGATTTTCACAATTGGATATTATTATTTTTTAATCCCTAATGAATGCTAGCTAGTAAACTAGTTTTCTAGTATTCCAAGGTCCAATGGCACCTTAGACAAGTTTTCACCATTAGATTTATTCCTCAGATCTCTCTCTCTCGCTCTCTCTCTCTCTCTCTCTCTCTCTCTCTCTCTCTCTCTCTCTCTCGCTCTCTCTCTCTCTCAAAGAAGTAGGATATCCAATAAGTGGTCCAAGTTACTTTTTTGCATGGAATAGGAGTGGGTTGAGCAAGAAGCTACAGAGGCCTTTATGGAGGATAGAGTGTTGGCATAGTGTTGTCCCTTGACCAAGTTTTGGGAGTTTCTTGGTCATGTTGACCTAGTTTGGGTACTTAGACATCCTGTCGAAGGAGGAGCGTCAGACGAAGCAGAGATCACGAGATCTCGGCCCCCTTTTGGGCCCCTTTTTGGGTTTTTGGGATAATGTAACGGGAAAGGGATGTCAGCCTACAGGTTTACCCACACTAAGGCCCACTTTTGTAATATATAAATAAGTAGCTAGGAAATGTAAGAAGTGCCAATGAGCTAAGTTCTAGAGTAGTGAATGAGCTAAGTGCTAGACCCAAGTGATCTGAATGTATGCTAAGTGAAAGTAGGGTTTTGGATGCTTTGTGCATGATTGTAAGAGGCTTGCAGGGCTGAGTGCAAGTGGTTGTGATAGATTGTGAAAGGCTCAGTTCTGTAACGTGAGGAAGAAGGATCTAGCGAGATGCACAGATCTTTTGTCCTGTGCGGGGTATGGATTGTTGAGGCACTGTGTTGTAACTACTTGACTGAAATAATAGAGAAGAAGAGTTGGTGGACGTAGCCCCAGGGTGGGGGTGAACCATGTAAACCCTGTGTCATCTTGCTTTGTGCCCTATCTTTATATATTCATATGTTATATGCTAAGTGCTTGATAGATAGATCTGATGATGCTTAGTGCTAATGATGTGTAGATTGTTAGATCTGATCTATATGTATGTGCTAAGTGCTTGATTTGTTAGATATTGTTAGATCTGATCTATATGTATGTGCTAAGTGCTTGATTTGTTAGATATGAATAATTTGTTGATTCTAAGTGCTTAAATATGGTAAGATCCCTATGAAGGATGCGAAGCTCTGTTTTACCAACGAAGTAGATAATGATTGCATGTTAAAGAACTAAAGGTGTTGAACACTTTACTAAGTAGTATAATCACATATCTGTGTACCAACTAAGGTTGTAGACACTTGAGTCCTGCAACCACTCCTGCCTCTACCTCGGGTGAGACTTCATCTGCTTCGCAGGTGTTTCTGAAACAGTCGGTAGTTAGGGTTTTGTTGGTGCATTGTTGTAGCGTTGAACCCTGGGTCTGCCCCTGTGCCAACACTCCTGCATCAGACTCACAGTGTTATAATGTTTCATTATCTCTTAATCATGGTTCTCTTTGATTTGGAGTCCACCTAGATCCCAAAATTTGTGATGAATCTCTCCTCTTGATTCACTGCTTTGTTTCCATGTTGCTATTGTCTGCAAATTTCCTAGATCCCAAATCTGATTCTGCCTCTTTCCACCTTCTCTATTGATGCACATTTGTATAGTCATATGCACTTTGTTGTTGGACGTCTTCTTCACTTCCATATGCTTCTTTTGAGACATTTTCATCATCCTCTTTCTCATCATCTCAATCTCCATGTCCAGCTTGTCCTTTTAATGGCACACATTCTGCACTTTGTTGTTGCCTTTTTGTTGAATTTTACTGTTGTTGTCTCTCACTGGTTGTTGAAATATCTTCTTGTTGTTATCCATTTGTTGAACTTGGTTATTGTTGTTGTCCACTAATTGTTGCATCATTTCTTCTCTTATATCTTCAAGATTCTTACTCTTCTCTTAATCCATGCCATTGTCATTTGGAATTTTAATGTTCTCCTTCAGAGCTACAATTTTTTTACAGTCTTCATTACTTGTGCCATTAGCCAGCCATTGCTCCAAAAATTTTATTTCTTCCTCAAATTTATCCAACTAAAAATGTTGAGTTTGAGGTTCAAATTCATCCTTAATAAATAGTTTAGATGCTACTTCCCAATCATTTTCATTATTCTTGGTTATTCCTGCATCCTTCAATTTAATTTGCAAATCAACATTTACCTCCTTTTCTTTAGATTTTGTGGGCACCTCTCCTTCACTGTAATGCACTTTTAAACATGCTTCCTCTCTTCTGGTTGTACTTTCTCTTCTTTATGAATCTTGTTTCCTCAACAATTCTTCTAGTAACTCAATCTCTTTATTCCATCTTGTAAGCATTGCATCTCAATGCTTATCTTCAACTTCCCTTTGGCTATCCTCATGAGCCAAATATCGTTTTCTCTATGTAACACCAATCTTCTCTAACTGTCTCTCAACAATATCCTTGTTTAATGGTGTATGGTTGTCCTCTTGTCTATCCTTATAAGAAAATGTTGTCTCATCCAACATCTTCAGAATAAAATTCTGACTTTGTCCTCTCTCAGGGATGTAAGAATACATTTTTTTTCTTCCTTCTTCTTCATAATAGAATTAGATGACTGCCCATCACTTGCAAATCCTACAACCACACACAAAATATTAGTTTTAAAAATATTTGGTTGTTTAGCCTCAATTGATCCTTCTATCAGCATATCCTCATGTTGATATGAACTCTCCACAGAGTTCATGAAACTTGCATTAAATATCTCTTCTTCACCAAGGATATCTCCTTGCTATAGTTCACAAAAGTGAACTTCTTTCTCTGTCAATGGCCTTTGTCTAAACTCAACTCTTTTGAGTTCTTCCTTATTCACCCAAGAACTCAACCTGTGATCCCAACTTCTCAATTTTTTCCTTAACTGTTTCTCAATCAATTGCATCACCGACCACTTGAATTTCTTCAGTCTCCATCCTTGTCTATGGTTCTCTCTGATCTTCCTCTGTAGCAGTTTTTCTATGTAATCGAGTTGCATCTTCAACTCAACCATTTATTTTTATACTCCTATGGACCCATTATTTTCCTTATTCCAACTGCTTTGGCATCTGCTTTCCTATATAACAATCTCTGTCCATTTTCATGTTATCCAATACCTTACTAAGCCTCTCCTTATCTTAGTCTTTTGGTATTTCTATGGTTCTTTCTCCTAGAACCTCTGAGCACTCCTTGCTCCTCTTGGCTTTTGCAGTTTCCACTTCTTCTCTTAAGAACATTCACTTTTCCTCTATTTTTCCAACCTTTAGTTGGAATTATTCAAGGTTCTTGCCAAAATTATCATCCAATAGCTCAGATCCTCTTCTTCATTAAGAACACAACAACGTCTCTAGTAAAGCTTCTCCTAGTTGTCATAGTTGCTATCCAATATTCTTGTCTTCTCAACCTACAAACAATATCAAAACATAGTTAGCGTAAAACATACCGATCCGACCTTAAATATCTCTTCTTGATATTGATCTCCAACAACTCTTTCTTTGTTATGTCAGATTTCAAAAATCTGAACTCCTCTCTGTAATTGCCTCTGCATTCACTTGCTTTTGAAGAGCACACTTGCCCTATTTATTTCATCCTCTGTGGAAAATCCTATTTTCTCTAATTTCCTTGTCTTCAATGTCATTTTGCAGATCTCACTATCCTCTATCCCTTGAAGAATATATTCATATTCTAATTTACTTCAGAATATCAATCTACTTGTTGATTTCTCCAAGAGAGATTCCTCCAAAAACATATTAGTTCTGTAATTTCTTCCACCTGCATAAAATAATTAATTTAACCAGTTAAAATATCAATTATCTTCTTCTCAGATCTCACGAGATCTAAATTACTCATCCAGAGAGAATTTCATCTCAATCCCAAACCCCAAAGAGCGTTACAAGCTCTGATACCAAATTGATGACCTACAATCAGGTCTTTATCCAGAGTTCTCACTTCTGTAGTCTCACTACTCTATAAGCTTGCAAAGAGGTTTCCAAGGATCATAAATATAAGTTTGACCTAAATTCAAACTCATGAGTCGATCACATTTATGGATCAACTCATTCATTTTCCCATGTACTTCTATCATGCCCTCAGTTCTCAAATTAATCAATCTTGATCTCCTCTATGTTCCTTCTCTCACTGTTTCTGCAACAAAATGTCTTGGCAGACCCTTAATACTTAGTCTTCATCTATCTCAGATTGATCTATAGAAATGACGCTTTTCTCAAGTATTCTACAGGACCAAGAGCTAGGTCCATAGTCTAAATCCTACCAGGTGTGGGGAGTTTAGCATATACGATCCCAAAGGGATTATCTCATTTTCACATGGCCAATGGATTGAACCATAGAATTATGCAAAAGGTGTTAATAGGCCTTTAGTACCAAGTCTCCAAACATATGACCCTCTTCACCATGCGACCCAAACCTATGATCAATCATTGCTCCAAAAAGGCACTATTTTATGACTTAACAACTCGGTCAAATCAACATTTATGTTTTAATCAATTGCTGAGATTGAACTGTCCACATCCTTTCGTAAATGAGTGGGATTGGTTTTAAAAACAACAAATGATAACACGAATTAGTGTGGCTTTGCCACAAGGTTCCCTGAATACAAATAACCTATGTTTTTGCGTTTCTCCTCCAGATTAAATCCCATGTTAATTCTCATTGCGAATAGATCTAGATCGTTGATCAAATTTATGATTAACAATCAAGTCATATATTCACTCTGAATCCTACCAATAGATTGATGCTCTTATAGACTATTTGACCAAATCCAATGCCAATATCTCTCTATCGCACTGCATCCTCCACCTGATGGTCAATGTCTCTCTCTGCAAATGAAAATTACTTCTCATCCTACCATTTCACCTGCAAACACAATATGTAAAGACATATATGCATATATTTATATAATGAACCAAGAGATTTATATACTCTCTTAACTCTAAACGTTGTTTCACATGATCCTTTCTCTTGGAACCTTCTTTTACACAATTAACTCGATATGTAGAAATAAACACTCACATACATTGTCACTCCATGAGCAGGGTTTCTTTAAGAAAAACTCAAAACATAGATTTCTTTTATCTATAATGTACACACACTGTACACAAATTTCATACAAGGTTTCTCTATGCCTTTGGGCCTAATCCATTAAAAAATCCTCTCTCTCTTGGCATGATTTCTCACCTATTTGGACAACTCCCTATGGCCTAATTTACTCTTGAATGGCCAACCTCGAATGCCTTTCAAGGATCACAATATTATACATAAGGATTCTAAATAGAATTAGTTCAGATCCACCAAATTCTCTAACAATTCCTAAGGATCCTCATAGATCCACAAACCTCTCATTCAACTCCTATCCTTAGGATTCACAATCCTCATGAGATCTATAACAAACCTAAGATCTCCCAAAGATCACTAGGATCTCTCTAATTTTCTCAATCTCTCATGTTCTCATACATTCAAGAACATTTATAATTCATTCCTCACTCTCAATATTAATTACACAATTATTCTATAATTCCCTAGAAACATAGGAAATTACACACTTAGGGAACCAACTCCCTAGTAAATGAAGACCCCTTAGGTCTTGTCAAAGGTAATAGGATTTTGGAGGAAGGATGCTCCTACATCAGGGAGAAATAGAGGATCGAGTCTTTCAAGAGGGAGGTTAGGTTGAAAATCAAGAATGGGGAGTTCATTTTCGTTAAGCTAATCCGATTCAAGGAAGAGGATGATGTGGTAGAGGAAATAGGAAAGTTGGACATGGGAAACCAACAATAGAGAGAGTGACATGTTTTTTCCCATGTGCCCCTTTCAAATGAGAAATTGATCGAGTGCATGGTTGTGGAGAAGAAGAAACATGAGATTATTATTAAATACATGAGTGAGGATCTCATGGAGGAGTAGTCCAAGGCTAAGGAAATGCTTATTATTCAACGATAAGACATGTTAGCAAAGCTTATGGATCATTAGTTTTTTTTTCCAAATGTGCTTCTTAAATTCTATTAAATATACAATATGGGACTTAGGTCATTCTTGATGTTGATAGAGTATTATAATTAAGAAATCCACTAGGGTTCCTTTCTTGGTGATTGGGCCAAAGGGGTACCATGAAGCTCTGATTGCAGAGCTTGGTAGTCCTAATTATTCCAAAGTAGAATCCAAGATAACAGACTTGAAAGGGAAATGAGTTGATGTGTTTGGTGCCTCTGGAAAGGGCCCCGGTTACAGATACTTTGGGGCTACAAAATTCCTCCCTAGCCTAAAAAAACTATTCGATAATCGCCCTCAAGGAGAAGAAGAGGAGGTTTAGGTATGATATTTACAAGCGAATTGGTGCCAGTTCATATTATGGCTACAAAAATTATGAGGTAGTATCTTGGAGAAATTTGAGTGGCCCGCAAAGGAGGAGATGTGAGCCAGAGAACTGAGGGAGTGGCAGAGGATCGATTCCGTGCACTAAATTATGAGAGGCATCGAAGAGTGACCTCTGTTTTTTCTTCTTCAAAGCAAAACCTTCACAAAATTTAATTATGGAGGTTTCCATATGTACTTTGTCAATTAAATTGTTTTTCTTCTGGTTGGTAGAATTATTGCACTTGTCGTCATCGTCATATTTTATTCACATAAAATTCTTTTTAGACACATATTTATAGATAAAACATATTGAAATTATAAAACACGGATATATAGCTATTTTATATTTATCAAACAATGAAATTAATTTATGTTTGCAAAACAAATGTGGAAAAGTAATCGGTGCTACTATAATAGATAATAAGCACTGCGATTGGTGCTCTATATCAAGCACATAGAACCGATATATATTTATCGATGCATTGTTTATTATAACACACCAATTATGGGGCATCCCAAAAGACACACTGCTCTTCCATTTTACATATGTTATGTGTGTCCCAGTTTTGTTGGTTATACTGAATGCACCAATTTGTTAATTTTTTTTATTATAAACTGGGCAATGTTGTTTTTTATATGGAAGGAACAATATTCTACCTTCCTTGGAGAACTGAGTTCTTCTAGCAGTGCATTTTATTTTAGGATGCACTGGTAACAGGGTGTTCAATAAGATGCACCACTATGATAAATTTTTAAATAGTTGACCCAGTGCCACATTGTGAATAGCCCCAGTGCATTGTTGATTTTTTTATAATAGAAATTTGGTAATGCAATTGGTTAAACTGAATGCACCATTTACGGGGCGTCCCATAAGATGCACCGCTATGTTAAAATGTTATATATTTTTCCAAGTGCCTTGATGTACACAACACCAATGAGGATGTTTAACCTGATGCACGTCAAGACTATTTTTTTCATAACGAAATCCAAAAAGTGTGATTGGTTAATGGAATGCACCAGTGCTCCATTTGTCTTGAAGAAATAACCTTTTGTTTAATGGTACGTTGTGTTTTCTAACACACCTGTAATGGGCGTCTAGAAAGACACCACTTTTTTTTGTTTTTTGACATTTTTGTAGTGTCATTTCACAAATGTTATCGATGCATTTATTTATTATATATGCATTGTTGCCAATTTTTTCTATAAAGTCACATGACACACTATGTTTTGAGGTGAGACGAAGCATTTAAACGCATCGCGTGGAATTAAAAATCTAAAAAAGACCAAATTTCACACCAATTTCAAATTTTAATGGAATGCAAATGAAAATAACAAGGTAATAAAAATTTTACTTGGTCTTTTCTCTCCCGAGGAGGCATGGTTGCACTGTAGAGAAATGATTTTTTTTTGTATTTTTCAATATTTGGAAATGTGTGGGATCTATTGTGGAGCTATCAAATTGACTGTAGAGCATTGCAAATGGGGAGGTCATGGACTGAGAGTGGGCATCGGTGCTTGTCTGAGACGTTGGAAGTACATAATGAGGTGTAACAATGAAAAACAATATGGTATTTTTTTTCATTTTACCGTGCCTCAGTACGCCATATAGTTGTACGCATCGGGGTGTCATATTTTCAAGCACCGGGGTGGAATGAGTATGCACATTGGCAAGCTTTATTTAGAGTGGAACATTGCTTTGTATTTTATTTTTTTATAGATATTAACGGTGCATCTTAATGTATCAAAATCGGTGTGTTATTTTTATGTCCGCACTAGTGCACATTGGTCTTACAAGAGTATTGATGAAAAAACCTCCACAAAAATCTCCAACCTCCCGCCTTCACTAACAACCTCCACTATAAACATAGAAGGGATAAATTTTTCAAGGAGGTTCCATAAAAAACTCTACTTCAAGGTGTTTTCCTTGTAGTAAATACAAATTGTTTGTTATCAAGAAAGCCCTAAGTCTCATCCTTTTGTGTTGATAAGTTTTCCTCTCTTCTAGTTTTAGTTAAATATTTCTTAGTTCAAAGTGGAAGAGAATACTTCTCATCTCATGGATTGATATGGAAATTCAATGCCTTATGATTTAAGCTAAAACACATCTTATATTTGATCTATGATGCTTGGGGGATTTTCTAATGAATGTTGATTCACCCCTATGTCATATGTTTTCTCATTGTTGATTTTCTTGCAGCAGTAGGTATTGTTATTATTCATAGCATAGCCCCCTAGTTCATGGTCAAAGAAGGACTCTTTTTAAGGCAATGGAATCCTAGCTTCAATTTGCATTCTTAATTTCTTTCATCAATTTTGATCTTGGGTAGAATTCTTGAGTTTCTATTTGGAATGTTGGAATAATAATTCACTCATGGCCATTGATTATATCCTAAGTAAGTTTATTACCTTATCCCTTGAGAATGAGGTTAGGAAAACTCTAGTGCTACCTAAATCTACAACAATTTTCATTTGAGAAAGGGTTTCCCCAAAGAAATCATGTTGGAGTTGTTATCTCCCAAAATAAAACTGTCCTTT
>CBVK0100635699.1:0-11308 GCA_900067695.1 Picea abies
ATGTGTATTTCTCAGTGATCTTGTTCTTATGATGCCCTTATCTATTGAAATGCAAAGAACTATAATAATGGCATAAACATTAACACTTCCACCATAGATGCAGGAATGTTGGGGAATCTTCGAGACTTCAAGGAACTTGAGATGGTACGAATGAGACGGATCTACGTGGGCACCACGTGGCCCTTGACTAACAACGCCCGAAAAGCTTTGGAAGGGCGTATCTCCCAATTCAGAGCTCATATTTGAGCAGGGTAGCAGTTGTTAGATAGCTCTTGGTGAACAAAAGAGGACGGAGATCACAGGGAAAGGATTCGAGATGATTAAGGAAAGCGAAATTTCAATGCCCCACCCCTAAAAAGGGTGCTTAGGGGTCGAGTGTGTAAAGTATGAATTTCAAAGTTACAATAGTGTGCCCATTAATCATTGTCTTTAAAAGGGAGCAACATGAAATATGCCAGCTATATGATTTTTGCACTTAAACCCGATCGAAAAATTCATATGTTATATAGCTTTGTATGGGTGTTTGGTGAACGAGAGGACGCAGCAAGAGAAGGGTTGCATAGGTAGACAGAGCGCACATGGATGAAGCATGTGCACTTTACACTACATTTATAACATTATGCATTAGGTTAAGGGGTAGGTATGCATACGTAGGTTCAACTGGGATTTTATACTCATCGTCAATAGTTATTTTAAGAAAAATTTATACTATAAATCTATGCTCCTATGCAATACAAAATTATCAGAGCTTGGTGTGAAATTTCTCATGTTTTCTTATAGTGTATGTGTGCACTTTGAAAAGGAAACATTGTATACCTATAAGAAGTCTCATCCACATGTGCCATTCGGTGCTTCGACTCCATTTCATTGAACCAAAATCTCTCACTGCACCGCCACACGTTCTGTCCGATAAGAAAATATTCAAACTCGTTGTTGAAAAGCTCTCCATTGCATTAGGACAGAACTGGTGCTTAGAAACAATACAGTCATGAAGAAAAAGCATTTGAAGGCATCTGGGAGAAGAACTGATCAAATCTAAGGTAAGCAAAGAGAAAAATGAAGATTTATTGCAGAAGAGGTGATCAAATCTCAGGTAATTGAGGAAAATGAAGATAAACGACAAGCAACACCTGCATGCAAGCTTTCCCTTGACACAATAGTCACCTTGACTGCAGTGCCTTGACACAATAGACACCTCGACTGCAGGGAGACCTCGACCTCCACTGCAAGGAGACCTTGGGAGAGTATCTAAGTGTCATAGGTGCATAGAGGCTAGTGCAATGAAAAGAGGAAATGTCATGGCAACAAAATAAGATAATACATAATCATATCCAGTCCCAAGAACTATGCCATCAACCTCACAATAACACCTTAAACTCTATAACCAATAAAAATAAAAATAAATAAGATTATATTTTTCAATTAATTGAAAAAATCGTAATTATAAAATAGAACTTAAAATAAAATGGAAATATTAAAAAGTCAACCAGAAACTAATACAAATCAAACTATAAACTCGTCGCTATAATCCGTGCATTGGCCTTGCAGGGACTAATAACGTAGTAATACAACATTAGAAGATCGCAATAAGCCTCGAAGTGTCTAATATGTAAAACCATTTTTAATGGAGTAAAAGGATACGAGACGACCACTCCAATAATCAACTTTAAGGAATTAAAAATAATATGTTATCTAGTGGGATGAAGTGCTAACCGTTGTTAATTTTCGAATTTATTTAAACATATGCCGCCAAATTTTAAAATATTCAAAATGCAATCAGCATATGCCAACCTATCGATAAAGATTGGAGAGCAGCAGAAAACTGACGACATAAAGTAAGGAAGATGCAATCAGCGGTATGCTCACTTGTGGATAAAGATTGAAGAGCAGCAGAAAACAAATATGATCAAAAAGTTCTTACTCTTCTTCAATATACATTACAGAAGGCAGAATGTAAGGAATATGACCCAAAGAAAACAAAAGATTGTACAAACATTTGTAGTTTGAACTTTGTATCATTTTTCACTGATGCTAGAGAATAGCATTTTTGAAGTTTGAAAGAAAATCTGCTTACGCCTTCCAAAGAACCTGCATCGGCATACACGCCATATTCAGATATAACTGTATTGAAAATCAGAATAATACAAATACTAAGTAAATTTGTACATTGTGCATTAAGCAGTTTTTCTACTCTAATCATCATCTTCTACAAAATCAGAATCGTTGATCTCAACTTCATCTTCATCACTGCTTTCACTCAAGACATACTGCACCGGAGCTCGATTTGCTCTCTGTGGCCTTCTACCTCCGGCTGGCTTTGGGACTTCGTTCACCTCTTCAGGACTGTTGGACGATGATCCAGAAG
This sequence comes from Picea abies, assembly GCA_900067695.1. Lineage (NCBI taxonomy): Eukaryota > Viridiplantae > Streptophyta > Pinopsida > Pinales > Pinaceae > Picea > Picea abies. Next base: position 2,366 of record CBVK0100635699.1, read on the forward strand.
AGCCATTTGCACTGGCAGGACTTGTCTCACTCCCCTGCCTCAGATTTGACATTATTGATCCACTTTTCTTGTTGACGGGAGATGGTCTCATCTTTGTTATTTTAGTCTCAGGAGATCTTCTGTAAGGTTGTACAATATTAACTGGTTGTACAATATTAACTGCATCATCATCTACAGTACTAGGTTTTAGCATTTCATCAATCAATTTTTGTCCTTGGGGTGCCATTTTGGGTTCTCTCTTTCTAGGTACAGGAACAGTAGTTGTAGAGGTAGATTTTGTAGGGTTTAATTTCGAGGGCTTGGTGGCCTTATCAGCAGCAAGTTTCTTTGACCCATTCTTAGGAAGGGCTTCCTCATAATCAGATTCAGCATCTTCTTCAATTCCAAAATCAGAATCACTGTCACTGATAACCATTGCCTTCCTTCTTCTAACATTGGAAGCCTTCTTCCCTTTTGTACCAACCTTCCTTTAATTTCGAGGGCTTGGTGGCCTTATCAGCAGCAAGTTTCTTTGACCCATTCTTAGGAAGGGCTTCCTCATAATCAGATTCAGCATCTTCTTCAATTCCAAAATCAGAATCACTGTCACTGATAACCATTGCCTTCCTTCTTCTAACATTGGAAGCCTTCTTCCCTTTTGTACCAACCTTCCTTAGTTGTTTCTCTCCCTCTTCTTCATCCTCTTCTTCTTCTGGAACGGTTGCCATTTTATCCTCTTCTTCATCTGACATGTCAACATAGACAGGGGCAGCCTTTTTTGCCCGTCTAGTGGACTCCTTCTGCTTTGGCTTATGATCTTCATTCCGTGAACTTAGACTGCTGCCTTGATCCTCAACAGCTGCAAATACAAATTACTCAGATTACAAAAAACAAATTTAAACCCAAAAAAACAATTCAAAGTATTCAGATTACTAAAATTCATTTTTAGGAAAAATAGCATTGTTGCATCAGAAATCCTGACTATAAACCTGATTGATCAGCCGATGACCCATTGTTATAAGCTGCCAGCCGATCCTGCAGGCTGGTATCTAACTCATCATCCCTATCACTTTCCACCTCCTGAAAAGAGATGATACACATCAGTAATGTTAGACAACATACACATTGGATTGTAGACAGTTAGAATAGAATGTCACTTCAAACAAACCATTTGCTTTTTTGCAGGCCCCTTCTTTCCACCTCCTCCCTTGGGTTTTGCAGTTTCTGCAGATAGATTCCAGACATATGTCAAATTCCTTTTCAAGCACAGGACTGTTGTGTATAGCAGTGAATTTCATTCACAGTTCAGGAAATACAACATTACCCTTCTGTGCATTAGTTGTAGTGACAGAAACAGTGGATGCCTGATTATTGGTGGTTGATTGAGAATCTGCTTTTTCAGCAGTAACAGTCTTTTTGGTAGTTTTTCTCTGGTTTTTGCCTACTTGTCTGAAGATTCTGGCAGCATCACTTCCCATGTTGCTCAATTCATACTCGTCATCCTTGGCCTCCTGCAGTTCTTGAGCCTACAAAGTTTACAAACAAATGAGAAACCAAATATGCCAGAAGACAAAGAAATTGCTTAAGCAACTTGATTCTCAATTAGGAAGAATCAGCACAGTTCTGGATGTTGAAAGTGTCAAAAGAGGCAAAACTTACTTCCAGCTCCCTCATGAAGGCATCAAGGTCTTTGCACCATAGAGATTTGGGTGTTGCCTTTTTAAGCTCCTCAACATCATCCTCAAGGTTGTCTCTCTCGGCACATAATTGCTGGACCTTTTCCAGTGTCAATGTTCCTATGGCCATCGATAGAAGATACTCATAATCTCCAGCACGAACACCCTTTGCTGTCTCAATGTTGTCTTCAGGAGACTCTTCATCCTCCGGTATTGCTCCAGCAATAGCTGCCTCAACAGGTTTTCCCTTCTTGGGGAATGGAGTGAATCCTTTGTTCTTTAATTCAAGCAGCAAGTCTGCACGTTTCCTGTTGTTCACTATGATCTCTCCATTTACAACTCCCAGAATGAATCTAACTTTATTGTCCAATTTCAGCAGATCAAGCTGAAGGTTGTCCAATTGGACTTTCTGAATTCAAAATTTCATTATAATGTTAGAAGCATTCATCCCAATTATCGCAATTCAGCTAACATAAATGCATTTAACAAAAAATGCAGTTTGGGACGCTTGCATATCTTTTAGCCATGGTAATTTTTAGAGAGGCTTTGCTAAAACAAGTCCCTGGATGTTAGACATTGGGTTCAGCACTTCCCTCTCGTGAATCCTAACTCTGGCGATTTGTGGCGGAGATTAATGCCTGCAGGTTCTGGTCTAACGGCAATCATAGTCCAACAAATAGTATCAGAGCGACAGGTTTCAAGTTCGAAACTCGCCTGGCACACACTGGGGGGGAGATTGTTGGACATTGGGTTCAGCCCTTCCCGCAAGTTTCACGACATGGATTAACCCCCTCTCATGGATCCTAACTCTGGCAATTGTGACGGAGATTAATGCCTACGGGATTTGGTCTAACGGCAATCATAGTCAAATACTGGATCCAAAACTAAAGAAACATAAGTAGGGCAACAGGATCTGACATTTAAAAATCTGCTAAGAGATATCAGGCAAGCATAGAAATGGCAAAAAACCAGTGAGTTATCATAATCTAGGATAGAAAGCCCTGTATAAAGAGGTAATGGAAAAACATTCAACAATACAAAAGCTGTCTTATAAAATTTGGATAAAAGACCATTCTCAAATATAATATAGTTTAGGCTTACGTAAAAGGCATATCAATGCTGATAACAGAAATGTAAAACTCAATGCCAATGAAAGCTATCTGACACCGATAAAAATAAGGTAAATAAATTTATCTATGTCTCCCACAGCATTGTTAAATTATCTTTAATTGAAGACAGTGCCATGATATACAAACAAGCGTACCTTTCTCTTTTCATAGAATTCCAGTCGGAGATGATAAAAGGGCACCAGAACTGCAAGTTCGTGAGATAAACTTGTTTAGAGCTGTTCTTGAACTTGTGATTAAAAGATAAAAGAATAGATATCTGGAAGAAAACCAAATAGTGATGAATTTCAATAATGCACCTTGCTCAGGGGTCTCATATTTATGAATGACTCCTTTTGAGTCAAACAGATGCATATTACTTGTGCTGATGGTAGTGGTTAGCCTGAATTTCTTTAAAAGACCTTCTTGAAGTGCAATCTTCATATTTTCTTCAGACAATGACACCTCAAAATGGACCCTGGTATCAGTATTGTATTCTTTGTAATCCTGGAAGACAAATAATTCCATGAGAAAAGCTTTTTCAAAATACTAGAGAGTTCTTTGGTGTAAACCATTTAGATGTATGACAGCAGCCTACCCTTATGAATGGTTCTTTAATCTTATCAGTCCCAGTCATCAATGCTTCCAAAAATTCCTTGTAATCCTGTGTCCACTTACGAACAGGCAACTCTGTAATTCTCAATGTGGTCTCATTGATTTCCTCTATGATGCCACTAACTGTATAAGACACACCATTATCCTTGGTAGATGTTTGTTCAATTGTACCCTGAAAATATACCAGATAAATGAAAAAAACAACTGAATCAAATGAAATTTTGTAAAATGACCAACAAATCTCTAAATAGAATAATGGACAGAATTATTACCTTAAAACCCTTGTACCAAGGTGCCATTAGCTGCAAAGGTTCATCATTAAGCATGTGCTTTATATTTGCAACAATATCTCTTGGATTATAGTTAGGTACAAAGGAGCTCCAACCAGTTCCAATTCCTTCACTTCCATTCACAAGCACCATCGGAATAATTGGTGCATACCTGAGCCACAGACAGAATACCAATAAAACCCCATGTTTACAAAATAACAGAACTCAATCAAGCAGAAAGGACATAATATAACGCAAACAAGTAATGCACAAGGCTCCCGAAGGTTATACATAATTTCTGAACCCCATAATTCTTCATCCTTCTGTACATGTCTATCAACTCATAAGGCATGAACATGAACACTACTTTACACAGAAAAATTAAATAGCATCGAGATGACTCTTAACTCCTAATGCAAACTAAGCTAAACTACTTACCATGTTGGTTCAATTTTCTGGCCATCTTCATTCAAGTAGTCCAAGAGTATATCATCGTCCTTTGGGAACAAGAAACGTGTTATCGGTGACAGACATGTGAAGACATATCGAGCACTTGCATGATCTTTGCCACCCTGTCAAAAATGAAACCATCATCAGCAGATATGCATCATTTAGATATAAATATAAACACCAGAGCTAAAGATCATTAAGATTTCAAAAGCAACTTAATCCCCACATATTTCTCACCTGGGCTCTGGTACCAAATTGGCCAAGTGGAGCAAGAAGGTTAATATTGTTACTTCCAACAAAATCTTGAGCCATTCCCATAATTGTGCTGGCAAGACTCTGTTCACCATGGTGGTAAGCAGAATGCTCCGAGACATAACCTGAGAACTGAGCAACCTGTTGAAAGGAGTAACATTGTTATTTCAAATTCTAAGAGTGAGATAAACTATATAAGACAAGAAGAAAAAAAAAATTGTGGTAAGAGGAGGCGACCTTTGCTTGTGTAACAAAATTTCTCTTGAAAGAACAAAACAGGATTTTCCTTTGCCCTGGTTTCAATCCATCAACCATAGATGGAATGGATCTTTGCAAGTCAGCCATGGAAAATAGGATCAGTTCCTTGTTTACAAAGTCACTGTACTTGATAAGTGTCTCAGTCTGGTCCAAATATGTTCCCGGCTGTCATCAGGTCTCTAAATGTTAGTCTTGTGAGAAAATTAGATTTCCTTCATTTTTCTTGTTGATTCACATTAACTTCATTACCTCAAATTGTCTTAGCCAGTTCTTTCTGGCTTCTATTTTCTTCTTGCTGAAGGCCAACTCAATCGCATCTCCATCTTCCTCATTAATCCACATGAAGTCTTTTTTATGCTTGGCCAAATTTTTAAAATATTCTTTTCCCTCTTTAGAAGTACTTGTACCAAGACCCTGCATAATTCAAGGAATGAATGGCAAAACAGAAAACTAGCTGATCCCTCATAAAAAACCAAACTGAGATGGAAAAATATACAAAGAGAAAAGAATCTGGCATTACTTTATAGTACTTTATGGTCCAGCCTGATGCTGATCCACCCAGAGATTCTCTCCATGATTCATACTCAGGCATGGTGTAAAAGGACAACACCCTTCCACCCTTATGGGTTGCCTTCATCAAAAAAACAAAAAGTAAACACGGGGCTTCATACTCCATTGGAATGAAAATATATACATCTTCATACAGTAAAGTAATAAGGAGTTGCACACATTTTTTTAAAAGGGGTTACACTTAGTGAGAACCCCCTAATGAGAACACTTACCTTGACAATAGGAGTGATGAACTCAACAAGAAATGAAGGAATCTTAAGTAGAGATGGCCAGAAAGAGTGTATGAAGTTGATCAGCAATCCTTTGATGTGGGAACCATCATGATCCTACAAGAAACAAAGGATAAACGACCAGTTTTCAATTGATGTTATCCTTCAAGCTTACATAGAAACTACATAGTTATCAGCATACAACATGTACCTGATCTGTCATAATCATCAGATGGCCATATCTCAGAGATTTCACACTGTCATATTCCTTTCCATGCTGCAGACCAAGGATTTGCTTGATATGTTGAATCTCAGCATTTTCCATGATCTGTTTATGGCTAGCTTCCCTTACATTCAGCAACTTACCTCTGAGAGGGAACACACCATAGTGGTTTCGACCAACAACAGCTAACCCTGCCATCTGAAGCACAAAGACAGCCAAAACATAAACTCAAACTGGCAATGGAAATGAAACCCTGTGACAATATTTAGTACTACCTCATTGCATATCAGTTTTTCTTTAGTACAAGGTGAATGCACTTACAGCAAGGGCCTTAGCTGAATCTCCCTCTGTTAAAATTAGAGTACATTTCTCAGAATTCTTGCCGCCTGCATCATTTGCATCATCAAGCTTGGTGATACCAGTCAACCTTTGTCTCTTAGTTCCATCAGTTTTCTTGAGATCCTTGCTTTGTTTGAAGTCTGCCCATGACAATATGTTCTCAACCACTCCACATTTTGCCACTGTAATCACCAAACACAAACAAGGGTTACCCTTAGACCCTACCCATTACAAGGGTTAAAAAGAGATAAATAATCATTGATAGACAGCAAGTACCTTTCTTCAATAATTCTTGAGAGAGTTCACACTTTGAACCAAAGCTGTTCTGGCGAGTTGTCAGTGTCTCCTTTGTTTGGGAGTCAAAAGCAGGATTGTCAATCAAAGAATTGACAAAGATCCATAAATGGTTCTTGATCGTATGTGCTTTCACTGCAGCATTCTTGTTCTTCTTATTTACAATGGTCATTACATGGGTTGTAATCTGGTTTGTTACTAAATCAACGTGGGAACCACCTTTAATGGTAGCTATTCCATTAACAAAGCTGACCTGAATAGAATACACACCAAAACATAAGTAGGCATAGTAAACCAAAGTAACCAGAGTCATGCCCTGAAGACTTAACAAAAACTGTAAGAAAGCAACATAAATCAGAATCGTGCTTGAAACCAAGAACCAGTGTTTCACGGAAAACAGAAATGTATAATCTATTGTATCCAATGTCCAAAGTTCAAACACAAACCAGATCATAAATTCAGACAGAGAATAATAAGATTAACTTGCCTGTTGAAACTGTCCATCACTTAAGCTCACACATATCTCCCATCTGTCACTTACTTTTTCATAGATTCTGAAAAACCAATAAAATTTTAATGATAATATAAACTTTGACACTCAATATAACAGTAAAGTTTTTCAGAACTAAAGCATCAATCAAGTTAACAAGACCTTGGAAGAGGCTCTGGCTTCGATTTGGAAGCTGCTTGCAGGTATAGGCCAATATAGTCTTGAAAAGTCTTGACAGGCAACCGTTGTCCATTCAGCTCAACCTTAACTGTCTTCCCAAGGCACCCAGCTATATCCACAACTCTCTTCCTCATCAAGGCGACGACATCATCTTCCAGATGGGTCATATTAAATTTAATCAAATCGGGCTTAAATGTGACCTTGGTCCAATTCTCTCCCGTCTTGCACTTGGTGATGACCGGATCTGACTTAATGCCCATATTGTTCTTGAAAACCTTTATATAAAAGCACAGAATTAGGGAAAAAAGTATGTATATCAAGTAGTGGTAACAGGAGCCAATCAAAACAAAGCAAGCATAAAAGAATTGTGGCTAGCATTGATACTCTTTTAATAAAATACAGGCACAGTTTCTATAAAATGTTGTGGTAAGAGCTATTTCAATAATTATTTAGGGCCGTAGGCTAAATATTCTACGTTTTGGCCCTTTTTCGGGATATTTTGTGGTGATATTTGCCTGAAATTCGGCAAGTGATTGTTGGATTTGCAGATCTGAGTGGTTATTTCTGTATAATTCGGGTGTCCCTGAGTTTTTTCAGCATGCTGAATCCATTTTTGCATTCAAAAATGCAATTTAAATAGCAGAAAATTTTGATTTCATGCAGATTTAAGTCACCGAATTCCGGCAAAAAAAACCAAAACGTAGAACAATTAAACAATGCCTTAGGAACATGGACCCTGAGATTTACCTTAACATTAAATGCACCAGAATGCATCCATCCCTCACACAAAGACTGATTAAAAACTACAGGCAGAGCCAACAGGGTTTGGTTGAACGTTAAGCTCAATTGACTATGAAGCTGTCCACCAGGATTGCCTTCTCACATTGGTCCGCCCCAGCCAAACGGCATGAGCTCCAAAGGGATGAGACCGGGTGTAAGTCCCAAGTGAAATTGGCAGAACAGCTACCCCTCAAGCCGAGCACCTAAAATAAAGGAAGTATGCTCTCTATCCTTCTCAATACATTTGTATTGCAGCACTTCCAACATTAGAAAGAAAAATAAATCCAGCCTAGTCCATAGAAGACTGAGATCAAAGCCATTCAGCATACATGAGAAATAAAAGCAGATCCAAAAAGATATTAGCAACTCAGTTTACTAGCCTATTTGCACCTAGTAGCCAGATGTGGGATCAGATTCTGGTATGATCATTCTGAAAACAAACCCTTTATGAAAGACAGAAGGGTACACATACAAATAGCCAAAACTCTGAGTTATGGGTAAGCACTTCGGATAAGAGGCAGCAAAACCATAAAAGAAAGGATATGTTCTGCAATCTTCCTAAGAAACCATACACAACTGCAAGACTAAAACTATGAAAACCCCAAAAAGGTTGCTGTGGGGGAGCGCGGCGCACTTATAAGAAACAGCCATGTTAGTAGAAAGTTCAGCAAATGTCCTAATCTAAAAACCCTGAAAAGTCCCCCATACAAAAATAAGCAAAAACAGAGATAATTAGCACTGAATCATACCTGCTTATACTTTTTCTGCCTCTTCCCATCGGCAGTCTCAATAATGAACTCGGTAGAAAAGATATTAGCAAGCTTGGCACCATACCCATTCCTTCCACCGGTGGTCTTCTTCTCAGAATCATCATAATTACTGCTCGTTAAAAGATGCCCAAAGATCATCTCCGGCACATACACGCCCTCCTCCTGGTGAACCTCCACGGGAACACCGTCTCCGTTATTGTAAACGCTAATGCAGTTATCCTCCACACTGATGTCCACCTTCATGGAGTCCATGGAGGGATCCCGCTGCTTGTTATCGGCGGCATTGACGAGGATCTCATCAAAGATCTTGTAGAGCCCGGGCACGTATGATATGCTCCGGTGAACCATCTGATTGCCTTCATAAACCCAGAGGGACTGGGTATGCTTCTCGATTGAGCCGACATAGGTGTCGGGACGAAGCAGGATGTGCTCCAGCTGAGTCTTCTTCTGGTATGTTTCTTCGATGGTTTTTCCCTTGACGCC
>CBVK0100635700.1:0-11308 GCA_900067695.1 Picea abies
TACAAAATAGGCCATCTACATTGAAGTTACTATGAAGACCGAAAGGTCCAAAACAATAAAGTTTAAAGTTTAATGATTAAAATGAAGTCTCAACTATTTTCCAAATACTATGAATCTATCATCTATATACTATGACATATAAAGTAATGAAAAAGGAGAATCATCAAATTGTAAACAACTATCAGGTCCTCCTTCCACCACCGCGGGTATTGCATGGGCCTCCACGTGGTGGTAGTGTCGAAGTAGATGCAGATGGTTGCGACTGAGCTTAAGATGAAGCCCCTACTGCTGTAGCTAGAATCTTGGACATGGGGACTCTCGCACTAGATGGGGGTGGCATCTCAACATGATCATCATCGTCCAAAAGAACACCCTCCAATTTCTCTAAAAGCAATACTCCATCCTCCAAATTATCCTCCTCCGGATTGTTGTCCCAACGCCTCAAGTTTTGATCCATTTGTGCCTCCTCACAGTAATGGGACAACAATCTCAAGTTGTAATGAACATAGACCAAGCTCTCTGCCCGACTTACATTCAACCTGTTCCTTTTAACACTATGGATGAAACTGTAGGTGCTCCAACACCTCTCTGCAGAAGAAGTGTTCACCACCTGTGAAAGCACCCATGTTGCCAAACTCTGTAGCTGTGGGGCGGTACTGCCATGCATGTTCCACCACTCAAGAGAACTCAGATTCCCTCGATCTCTAATTTCATGGTTGGTTCCAAAGGCGCCATTGCTAAGGATGTAATGGCTCAATTGTCTCCTTATGTTGTCACACTCCTCCTTGTCCGGGACGAGTTTATCTAATGCTTTCATGTAACCTGCTTGAACCTCTGGATCTTGGTGTGGTCTTTTCTTGGTCCCACCACTAGGTTCTGGTGATGAAAGCCATGATACATGATAGTATTTAGGTGTTAGCACATATGATAAGTCATGTAGTGGAATACTTAGCATTTCCCACCATTTTTCCACCTCTACACGAATATGGTTATAGAGGTTGACATCTCTAGGCTCAACAATGTCTTTAATCTTCCCTAGCATGCTATCCATTTTCTCATACACCTCCTTAATGATTGGTCGATTTGAATCTGCAAACTTGATCATGTGATAAATTGGCTTGGTGAATTGCAAAACAAACTAAACCTGTGACCAAAATTGACTATCAAGGACTGTCTCCTTCACTATTGTTGCACCTTCTCTATCATTGCTCAATTCATCCCATTCATCACTCATCACCATAGCACCCAAACCTGGTCTCACCTTCAATAGGCGCCTAAAGGTGAGGTAATAGCTAGCAAATCTAGTGGTTGCAATCTTAAGTAGTTGCAACCTAGAGTGAGTGTTGTAGAAGTAATTGACCCTTGTATGCCCAGTGATAAATTTGATGAGTTCCTTCCCTTTCTTGTACAACTGATTAATCCATCCACATTCTCTATGCTTGACAATATCATGCATCAAAAGGTTCAAGGTGTGCGCCAAACACCAAGACCAAAAGATGCGTGGATGAGTTCGCTCAATGATTTTACCTGCTCCCTTACAATTTGTTGCATTATCAGTGATTACTTGAATCACATTAGAGGGACCAACATCATTAATTGTTTTCAAGAGGAGATCTGAAATGTTTTGGGAAGATGCAATAATTGAAGAGGAGCCATGTGCTGCAAGAAACATTGCACCGCTAGCAGAAACACCAAGAACATTGATCAAATGTTGGTTTCTAACATTTGTCCAACCATCTGATACAACAGATACCCCAATGTCTGACCATTCATCTATAAACTGTGTTAGAGCTATTTGAACTTTTTATTTTTCCCTGTCAAGTAACAAAGTTCTAGCTTTCTCATAGCTGAGGCTCTTGTATCCTTTGGGGTCTTCATTGATTGCCTTGACAAGATCGTGCCAACAAGGGGAGCGAAGCACATTGAATGGGACACCACAAGCATAGAGAAACCGGGCCACTTTTGCACCTCCAATATCAAGGAAATTTGCTATTGTTCTTCTAGATCCAGAGGTTTCAGAACCAGTACCACGTTGAGATGGAGATGTGTTGCCACCAAATCTAGATGAGGCATCGGATTGAAGCTTTTATTTTTTACCATACTTTTTTTGTGTAGCTTCCTCTATCATTATATATTTTTGTCTCTTCTCCTTGGATATATTAGGGCAAACTTTGATCCCAATGGACCCCTTGTTGTCATCACTCTCCATTACACCACAAAGATGCATCCTTAGACGGGTATATGAACCGGTATAAGGTTTTCCATCATGACAGTCATGAGGACATAGAAATTTAATTCTTCCACCACCTCTCCCCTCCTCAACTTTTGTTACAAATTGCCACAAGGGTCTTAATAAATCTTTGCGTCCTACATTTCCCTCTTCCTCTTCAAAGCCTTCATCAACTTCATATTGTGGGTCACCATAAAAATCACCACTATCATATTCTTCCCTTCGATGCCTTCTCCCGACCACAACCATGAGAACCAAAATAGGAATGATAAACCAAAAGAAAACCATTTTCTTCAATTTTAGATGAACAACCTGCAATAAAATGAGAGAGAAGAAGGAATGGGAAAGAGTAGGAGAGGAGGAAAAAAACATTAACAAAGTTAACCCAAGGAAATGAGGGATTTGGGGTTTGGGCTTACCTCTTTAGCTCTTGAAACTTGAAACCTTTGGAAGATGGTTGTCTTTGTTCTCTCCTCCAAGCTCCTCTTTGCTCACTCTTCCAAGCTCCCCTTTGCTTTCTCCTCCAAGTTCTCACAAATCTGCACTCTCAACCTCTCCTTTGCTCTCTCCTCCAAGCTCAAGATGAAAGAATGAGGAGAATAGAGGGGAAAGAGCTCCTTTATTCTCCTCATTCTTTTCCCTCAACCCTAAGCCTAAGCTAGGCCCCACCCTAACTCCAAAAAAAAATGAACTTTTGCTTGAAGATGTGGGTCCCCACGGAAGTGTGTGCATTTTCCCTTGAAGCATGCGTGAAGCGCCCTCTGAAGCGCACTTCAGAGGTAGGTGCTTTTGAATGGGTAGGAATCAAATTTTTTGGGGCCGAAGTGTGCTTCCAAAAATTGAGTTGCGCTTCAGAGGGAGCTTCCAGGACACACCCGCCTGGATCGAGCTTTGAGGCTTCGAAGCGAGGGGGGGAAGCTTCCAGTAACCCTGGTTGAGTGTTTTGTTTGTGTAAGGGCACACTAGTAGAGGAGGGCACACCAATATCTTGAGAGGGGCCCATGTGTGAGAGGGCACACCAAGAGCTTGAGGTAGGGGCGCATTTGGTTGAGGGGCACACTTCATCTTGAGGAGGGGCGCATACGAGGGAGGAGTGTTCTATTGTGCTGGTGGAGGCACACTTGTGAGAAGTGTTATCCAAGACGAAGGAAGGGGCGCTAACTTCATCCCAAGAGCCAAGGATTCTAGAGAGGGCGCAAGCACAAGCTAGCAGGCACATTTTCCAAGAGGGGGGCGCAAGTCATCACATAGAAGGCACAAGTTAAGAGACTCCATTGCAAGCTTGAGAAGAAGCTTGTCATTATATCAAGGTCCTTGTGTATTTACTTGTTCCAGCATTTTCTTTCAGATCTCCATAATATATCTATCTCTCTTACTGGTTTTCCCCATGGGGGTTTTTCTAGGGTCATGTTGACCAAAAACACTTGTGTTCATTTGTCATGGTTTGCTTAGTATTTTCAGCTTGTAGTTGTTATAGATTCTAGATGAGTAATTGATGTTTAATGCATGTAAAGAAGGCTAACTTGGACAGAAAAAATATCCTTCATTAAACCTTATAACAAGAGGCTTAAGGGAAGATTTACAGTTGGGTAAAGTTCATATTTGTTGGCTATTTTGGACAGCAAGAAAACAGTTATAAAACAGTGTGAAAGTACCTTGAACTTAGTGCCCAACAAGAGGTCATATGATAGGCCTATTGGGCAGTCTTAGGAACCTCAAATTTCTTCATGGTATTAGAGCCTGAGGGCACAAGAGGTGGCTGATTTTTGGAGCAAACAATTGGCATATTTTTCACTTGTGTGGAAGCTTCATTTTCACACTTGAGTTTTGTGTGTTGGAGGCTTTGTTGTGCTGTTTAGTGTTTCTCAGTTTTACTTGGTCAGAGTGTATCAATTTTAGCATCAAATGGCAGCCACGTTAGTGATAGGCTTGAGGGTGGAGGATAGGCTTGTGGGGGAAGGCAACTAGTCCCCGTGGAAGGATAGGATAGTCTTGATGTTGGAGGAACTGGAGTTATGGGATATTGTGGAGAATCTCGTAGTACCTCCTACAGATGCAGTTCTCATGGATAAGTTTCAGAAGAGGAACATGAAGGCCAAGAGGACTATCCTTGATGGGGTCAAGGACCATGTCATTCCTCACATTTCTGGTGAAGAGTTTGTATTTCATATGTGGCAGTCATTATGCGGTCTTTACTAGAGTCCTAACCAAAATCGGAAGATGGTGCCCCAGGAGAAGCTAAGGGGCACCAAGATGACGAAGACAGATATAGTTAACTCATTCCTCATGAGATTTTCTCATATTCATGATGAGTTGGCAATGGTTGGTGAGATAATATATTCGTCGGAGTTGGTGAGGATAGCCTTAAACGACTTCTCCAAACCTTGAGAGAGTTTTGTACGAGGCATCATGGCTAGAGAGCATATCCCCAGTTGGGAGAGGCTCTCGGATGTCTTTGTGCAGGAGGAGCTTATAGTTGGCTTTGGATCTTCTAGTCAGCAGCAGGGTGGGGGTGGGGATGGTAATGAGGGTGACCTTTCTCTTGTGCCTAAGGGCAAGAAGAAGACCAAGCAGTGGCCCAAACATGGGGCCAAACAACAACAGTGATGTAGCCAAAGCCTAAGATTCATTCACAAGATCAAATAAACCATGAAAACACAGGAGAATGGAAAAACAACTCTCTTTTATTACTTCTCCATCCTAACTATTACAATCGAAGTTCAACCCCTTATAACTACTATCTGGGATTTTTGAAAACAACTAATTTTAGAAAAACAACTAAATTTAGAAAATTCTTACATGACTCTAAAACTGACCACTAGCTAAGAGCTAACTAGCATGACACTATTTGTCAACTCGCTTTTTTGATTAAGCTCATAAACTAAGAGATAATTGATAACTGAAAAATTAAAAATTCTCGTAAAAACACTAAAACCCCAATTTGAGGCCTTACATGAAGGAATTTGGCCCTGAAAAAGTGTCGAAATGATGTCCAATCAGATAGATCCGATCGACACGGCAGTGAACTCTTCGAGACACAACTCCTTGTAAAATTTCATCCCAAACGAACAACCGAGTCAAAAGTTATGACCCTCGAAAAATCCTCGAAAAATCCCTGCATCATTCTCCTCTGGTTGAAAAGAACGCAGCTCCTGCAAGTTACTGTCTTCAAACTATTGCCATTTAATGGGATCTAGGTTCAGTAAGTCACCCTCTATAATCCATGTACTCTGTTGGTGCTATGCCTTCCCATTAGACCAGATATTGGTTGTATTGGCCTTGTCGAGTATGAAGGGTCTTCTTATATAAAATATGTGCAATCTTTTCCTTTTTCTTGCTTGGAATGACATGTTGCCAATCCACCTCTGCCTCACTGTCATCACCCAGATCGTCCCCATGGAAGATATACAAATATGAAATGTTAAACACAGGGGAGATATCGAGGTCAGCTGGTATGGACCTTATAAGCATTGTCATTGATTTTCTTGAGAATCTTGCATGGACCAATTTTCTTATACTTCAATTTGTGGTAAGTTCCTTGAGGAAATCACTCCTTTCGTAAATAAACCATCACCAAATCACCTTCATTGAATACCTGGTATTTTCGGTGAGCATCTTTGATAATTTTGTTATATTCATTACTGGCCTGCAATTTTTGTCTCACCTGTTGCTGCAACTATTGAATGTGTTCTGCAAATGCTTCACCATCATCATTGATCCTATCTCCAAGTGGTAGTTGCACCAAATCTAGGACACCCATAGGGTTTCTACCCTAAACAACCTGAAATGGAGATTTACCTGTAGATCTATTCACTGAACTATTGTAGGCAAATTCCGCTTGAGGTAAATCCAAATCCCACTGCTTGGGCTTCTCTCCAACAATGCTCTGTAACAGGTTTCCCAAACTTCGATTTACCACCTAAGTTTGGCCATCTGTTTGGGGGTGATAGGTAATGTTGAACTGTAATTTAGTCCCCATTTTCTTCCATAAAGTTCTCCAAAAATGACCCAAGAACCGAGTATCTCTATAAGAGGTAATAGTTTTTGGAACCCCATGCAATCCAACAACTTCTAAAAAAAACAATTCTGCCACCCGCGATGCATCACTAGTTTTCTTGCAAGCAATGAAATGAGCCATTTTAGAGAACCTATCAACAACCACAAAAATAGAATCATTACCTCGTTGTGTGTTTGGGAGCCCCAACACAAAATCCAAGATCAGATTTGTCCATGGACCTGTGGGCACTGGTAGTGGCATATACAACTCTGTGTTCTGCAAGTGTCCTTTAGACATTTGACAAATCTGACATCATGCCACATACCTAGTTATATCTTTTTCCATCTTTGGCCAATAATACTTGTCTTCGATTAAGGCTAGCGTCTTATCCTTTCAAAAATGTCCTGCCAAACCACTGTTGTGAAGGTCTTTGATAATATTTTCCCTCATTGAACCAATTAGGATGCATAGTTGTTTTTCTTTGAAGAGGTAACCATCTTGCATAAAGTATTCACCTTGATTAAGATCCATGTTCCCAACGAATGGATTCTTCAATTGTTCCACAATCTCCCGAAAATCATTATCAGATGCATAGAGATCCTTTAATGCAGTGAACCAATTACTTGATTTTCCATGGTTGTGATGCAGGAGCATCACAAACAGCCAACCAAGTGAGCATGAAGACAGAAGACAGTTGGAAAGTGCAACACACATTTTACATGTTTTGGAAATGTTTTGAAGCATTAATATAATGGTTAAAGGGAAGCGTACTTGCGTACTGTAAATGGATCATGAGCGATTTGCTCTCATCTGTAGGAGGTAGAGGCATTTATGCATAGTTAATGAAAGTAGGTAAATTTAAATTCCAGATTAGATAGTTTTAGGAACAGGAGGGAAAACAACTATAGACACCCTCACCTTTGCATCATTGTATCAATCAGAATTAGATCATTAAGGACATTAGCATAGAGAAGAAGCAGAGAGTTGTAGAGAAGAACCCATGTACAAAAGTTCTGAATTAATATATGAAGCTTTGATTCAAACTCATGGTGTTATAATGCTTTCTGTGTATACATGCTGAATGTTATGCTTATGGTTGTTTTATTCTCTCTGTCATGCATTTTTTATTATGATGTGTGTGAATGTATGTTTTTCATGTTGGATGTTTGAAAACTGAGAGAGAGAGAGAGAGAATGAGTTTCAATTGTTTCTCTTCCTGAGTGAGAGAAGTTCTTGCAAGGAGTGCAGTGGAAGTGTCCGCAAAGTTTGCATTGACAGGGTTCAGAGTTTATCTCTGAAAGCTCAGGAGGGATACCATTATTCTCATTCCAGTAGAAGTGCAAGACAAGCACAGAAGTCATGCAAGGTGTGCACAGGCAGGTCGAGACCTTAGAAATTATCAACTAAGGTTGAGAGATTGAAGGACTGTTGTTGCCGAGAAAGTGCACAGAGTTGGGAGTTCAAGTACGTTGAAGTATTTGGAGGATCGCCGCAAGGAGTGTGTGCAGAAGACTCCTTGAAGACCTGAGTTGCGAAGAAATCTTAGAAGGGTTAGGGCCTTTGAATCATTCAAGAGAAAGCAGGAACCCCAAGTTGTGTGAAGAAGTCACGTCCCAGAGAAGGGTCGTAGAGTCAATTTTGAACCAGAGGTTCTTGAGGAGGAAATTGAATGGTCAGAATTATTCGAGGAGAACTCCCGAAATAGCGAGGACCGTAGGATCCAAGAAAGTTGCGGGGAAGTTAAACGTTGGACAGATCCACCTTTGAAAAGTAGGATTTAATGTGGACTGTTGATTTCAATCATTGGACAGTCGAGATCATTTCGACATTTCGGGGGTCATAAGTCCGAAGTGTGGACGAAACCTTTGGTTGATCAAATCCCCGAAACATGAAAAGAGTTTTCGTGTATAAAGGCGAAGAGCGACGAGGTCGGAATTTCGGAACTTCGGAATTCGGGGTTTTGGAGGTCCTGAGGACGAGTGATCAGGACATAGGAGGGAGGAAAGTCCAAAATCAGAAATCGCGGCAGCACATTTTTTCGGCATTTCAGGAATCAACATTTCAACATTTCCATTGACAAGGAGTAGAGCACTCCACATCAGAAGCTCCGAGATCGCGAAACACAAAGAAGTTGCGGAGGAGCATTTCGGTATTTCGGGATCTGGTATCTCGAGGAGACATTGATTGGAATCGAGAGCATCACAAACTCCCGGTACACGAAATCGTGCCAGCCATCGGATCAAGGGAAGAACCACAGCCGTCGATATCCTTAGAAGTGGGATAGCACCATTTCGGTATTTTGGGGTTCGACATACTGAGAATCTTGATGACAAGGGACGAGACATAGTGAAAGGGAAATCACGAATTCGCGAAGCACGATAGAACTTAAAGTGGATTTTTGGGATTACGACAATTCGGATTTCGGGAGGTAGAGTTGCACGTCATCGCAACTCCCAAAATCGCGAGAAGCAGAAAGCTGAAAAGGCCGGGTCCCAGGTACTTGTTGGAGGACACGTGTGATGAAGGTCATAGGGTTGGTCAAACGTTGGGGAAAATTCCGAAAGATCATAAGGGGAGGAATTTCGGAAACCGGGAAATCATAAGGAAAGAGGGACGTGTATTGGTCGTCCACTCAAGTCCCGGAAAGCCGAAATAAGTGGCAAGAAAAGTCATGTGTTTGGTATTTCAGGTTTCGGAGGTCGAAGAGGTAGGGCACTAGACAACAGGATTCACGAACTCGCGAAATCCAGTATCTCGAAAGGAAAAGGGGAAAGTGCCAATGTCAGTTGGATGTTGATCGTGGAGTTCATGCCAGTGCAAATATCACGTGAGCATAACTCAGAAGGACCTATGAAATACACTAAGTTGGGTGTGTAAAGAATTTTCGAGAGGAAATAAAAGAGCCAGTCAGACTCTAAGGGCCGAAATTGAAATATCCTCTGTGGACCTCGACCTGAGGGTTGGGGGTCTACGTCAGTGTGGTATCAGAGCGAGTAAGAGTTCTTTGCTTTCTGTAGCAGAGAAGAGAGAAAATATTTGCAGCCATGCCACCGATAAGGAGAGAGAGGCCAATGCCTGATCCAATAGTGGAAAGGGAAATGCATGAACTATGTGCTAGGCTTGATGCCATGGAGACAACACAGAGCGCACAGTCAACGCTGGGGATATCAGCGAGGCTGAAAGTGAAAATGAAGCTGGAAATGAGAGAGAAGAAGTTGCAGCTGAAGATGCAGTGGATGAACGCCTATTCAGGGTTGTTGCGAGGATAGGTGCCAGAGCGAAAATGGACATCCCGGTATATGAAGGAAACCTGGATGTAGAAGAACTTCTGGACTGGATTAGAGCTTTGGATAAATATTTTGATTATGAGGATATTGAAGAAGACAAGAAGGTCAAACATGTTGTCACAAGACTTAAAGGACATGCAGCATTATGGTGGGATGCACTACAGGATAACAGACATTGCAAAGGTAAGAAGAAAATCAAAAGTTGGGATAGAATGGTTGAGAAGATGAAAACCAAATTCATACCCAAGGATTATCAAATTACTCTGTTTCAGAGAATGCATAATTTGAGACAGAAGCTGATGTCAGTGAAAGAATACACTGAAGAGTTCTACATGATAAACATCAAAGCAGGTCATCGGGAAAGTGATGATGAAAAGGTTGCCAGGTACATGAATGGTCTGCAATATGACATTCAGGATGAGATGAGCATGATGAGCCTTCGAAATGTGGAGGATGCTTATTAGATGGCTCTGAAAGCTGAAGAGAAGCTGAGCCGAAAGCAAGGTCAAAGAGGCCGAGGTAGAAGTCAAGCCAGAGGCAAAACAATTGCCCATGACAAGAATCATAAACCTAAAGAAGAGTGGAAGAAACCTCAAACTCAAACTGAGAGAGGTGGAAGCTCACAGAGAGGACAATATGCTGATAGAAATACTTTTCCTCGAACTAGAGGAAGAGGAAGAGGTAAAGGTGGAGAAATAAAATGCTTTACCTGTGGAATAAATGGACACAAATCCTATGAATGTCCAGATAGAAAGAAAGAAGGAGGTGAAACTCACATTCCCGAAGCACAATGACAGAATGTTGAGGCAGAAGATGTTGAGGGTGGAAGATCCTTGATGATGAGAAAAGTTCTCTTAACGCTAGAGAAGGAGGCAGAGAACCCAGCCCAAAGGAATAGACTTTTTCGGACTGCTTGCAAGACCAAAGATAGGGTATGCAAAGTCATTGTGGACAGTGGTAGCACATACAATCTCATTTCTACAGAGATGGTAGAAAAGCTGGAGCTGGAGACTATTGAACATCCAAGCCCATACAGAGTTTCGTGGCTACAAAAAGGACATCAGGTAAATGTCACTAAACAATGTTTAGTTGAATTTAAAATAGGAGGATACAAGAATGAAATATTATGTGATGTCATTCCCATGGATGTTTATCATCTATTACTGGGTAGACTGTGACAATATGACAGGAATGTGATTCATGATGGGAGAAAGAACACATACACCTTGGAGAAGAATGGGAGAACTCACATGTTACTGCCGATTAAGGATAAAGAAGTGAAACCAGAGGTGAGCAAAATTGTACTTCTCATGAGTGGGAAGGAACTTCTTAAAGAGGTTAATAAGAAGGAAGATACACAATTCATCGTGGTCAGGAAGCCTAGAATTGTTTTAACCAGTACAAGAGTGGATGATTCACCAGAGGAAATCTAGAAGTTGCTGGAAGAGTTTGCTGATATAGTAGTGGACGAACTACCTTGTTCGTTGCCACCAATCAGAAGTATAAGTCATCACATCGATCTACCTTGTTCGTTGCCACCGAGCAGAACAGTGATGAGTCTAGTAAGCCATTGTTGAAGATTATATCACTATAATAATTTTCAGTAGCAAATATTTTATTCAGGGTGGTTGGGAGGTGCTAGGGAGGACTATTGTCCTCATAGGTTCAAGTGGGTGCTTGAACACAGGGAGTTGTAGCTTCCATCTGGTTGCATCCAGAGAAACCAGGGTGGTAGGGTGGTGCAAGGGAGAACTCTTGTTCTCTGTTATACAGATTGGTGCCTGTATGATTGGA
>CBVK0100635701.1:0-11307 GCA_900067695.1 Picea abies
ATGTTTTCATACATTCTGCAACTAATTTGTCTTTCTGCATGTTTTTTTTAATATAAACGCAATATATATAAAATTTTATATATATATATATATATAATAGACGCTTCCTGGACGCTTCGCTTCCTAGGATTTTTTGAAAATGATGCTCCCGACGCTTCGCTTCCTAAAAACGCTCCCGCTTCGCTTCGCGCTCTGGTAACATTGGTTCCCGATGACCTAGGGTTTTGAGAAGGCAAAAGGGCATAGAAAGGCTAAGTGATAATAATCCCCCTCACAAGTCACCACCTGATCAGAAAGTCTGGCTTATAGCCAATAAAGATAACCAGAAGTAGTAACCAAGAAGTATCCCTGCTCGAGAACAAAGCAACAATGAAACTATATGTGCAAGCTTGCTTGCTGGTTAGTACTTCATATAATCAATAACTTTCTGATAATAAGAAATTGAGCAATAATATTGATGAAGTAAATCAATGTTTACACTATAGAAGGATTACAATATCACTTTTCAATAAATGCTAGAGAAACGTGGCATTCAATGTAACAAAATCAACACTTCATAGATAATTCCTTAACCAACCATTCGATTGCTTTAAAAATAAAATGATAGCTGCACCAAGGTGTTTATAGCACAAGAAGATGATAGCAGGAATATAATTAGTACGGTTAGTCTAGGCTAGGGTTAGTAAAAGTTAGGGTTTGTTCAAAGAATTGGAAGTTTGTTTTATGATCAAGTCCCTCAAAGCACAAGGCCTTAGATCAGTGCGTTCCTAGGGTATATGGAGTCAAAGAGAGGACACAAACGCTGAAGGACTAAGTGAAAATGGTAAAACTAAGGACAAGAGAGTTAAACTTTGAGGTGTTGCTATGGCAAGGCCTCAAAGATAAAACTCTAGGGGAGAGAGGCTCACTTTGGTGTAGAAAACCTAGGGCTCAATGCTCTCTCCTCCTTCCTTATCTCAATGGAAAAACAACTAGCTTGAATAATGATTGATCTAAGACAAGAGGATTAGCAAGTGATGTGTTGCTATGGCAAGGCTTCACTAGGCAAACCCTATTGAAAAACGGGTCACCAGGTGTAGAATAGCTAGGCCTTGGTGCGTTTTTCTCCTTCTTAAATCAACAATGACAAAACGACTAGGCTAAGAGGAAGGATAGAGTGTTGTAATGGAAAGGCTCTATCTTCTTCATGCAAATCAAATGGCTAAAAATCTTGATGGGGACATGAGACAAGGACATCAACTAGTGCTTGTCACCTAGGGTTTGATTCAGCAAAATATAATTACATATGCAAGTAAATGAAACTAAAACCATTCAATTAAGAAGTGTTTGTAGAAATTCACTTACATAAACCAAGAAACCATGTAGCAAAACCCTAGTTGTAACACCTTCCACCAAGAGAAATGCCAAAAAGGCCAAGTAAAATCTTCCTTCAACAAGTGCGCCTCATAATTTCAGCAAATAACCCCCAAAAATGGTGCAAATTTCAGACCTCACTAATGAGTGAGTGAGAGATGATGAAAAAATGAAGGTAAAAAACCTCAATTTATACAGTAGCAATGACCTAAATTACATTTTAGGTCATTAAAAGGCCGACAAGGCCTACCAAAATCATACTGTTTTACATTAAATGCTTAAATTAAAACCCTAATCAAGCAATAGAGAGACGTCATCCCCTTTCTAGGTTGACGTTAGCCCCTTCTAGGGAAAATGCAACCTCCTGGAGCAAAACATTAGCCCTCCTTGGGCTTCTCCAAGCTGCCACACATGCCAAAATTGCCAATGCTGCCTCCCAAAATGTCCATACTGCTGGGTGACGTCATGGGCATCCTGGGAGACGTCCCGGGCCTTCTAAGGCCAATGTTCCTGTAGAGAGGGCTCAACCCCCCTAGGTACAGGTCTGCTCAGTTGCCTTTGGTGGATTCTTCTGCTCTTCCCTGGTACAAACGCTTTGCCCTGTCTCTGCCCCCTGTTGGGGTCTCAACATCCATCTGGTGGGATCTTCAGCCCCATGAAGGTCCGAACTAATCATCTCCCCATGTGTACTTGTCCAACATGGTACCTGCCCGTCGAGCATGATCCTGCACATCAACAAATGCGCCCTCCATGGGCTCTTAAGTCATGGGGATCATAGCAATGTCAATCACATCTAATCATCAATATTCATTAAACATGTGCATAAAACCCCTTTACCCCAGTATAGTGCTCAAAGACATTATACAAGTTTGCAATACAAGTTTGGGGAAAGTGACAAGACGTTCTATTGGGCTAGAATCTATTG
This sequence comes from Picea abies, assembly GCA_900067695.1. Taxonomy (NCBI): domain Eukaryota; kingdom Viridiplantae; phylum Streptophyta; class Pinopsida; order Pinales; family Pinaceae; genus Picea; species Picea abies. The sequence goes on from CBVK0100635701.1 coordinate 2,279, forward strand.
GAAAAGGGTTGTTCCTGGAAAGGATCAAATCCAAGTCATGCAAGTAGGTGAGGTGGATGGGGATGCCTGGGCAAAAGGTGCAATGATAGAAAGGATGGATTACCGGTGGGTGCCTCTGTGGAGGGTGAGATGTACCTGTCATGGATGCAATGTTTCCGAGCCCATTCATGCCTTTTATCTTCATTCTTTTTCTTCCAAGATGCTAGTCAAAGGACATTGCCCTGGCTTGGTGACCAGTGGTGGCAATGTTAGCCACAAGAATTTCACGGAAATGAAAGGTTGGCTCGTGATGAGACCCCCTTTCTCTTGGCTATGCCACCAAGAGCCACTACCCTGGCGTGGTAGCCACTACCCTGGCGTGGTGACCAGATGCTAGTAGTGTCATACTGTTAGATGCTCATGGACCTAATAGGCTGGCTCGTGATGAGACCCCCTATCCTCTAACCAGGTCTTGTCTTTATTGTTTTTTATCTTTTTTATTTCTTTTTCTTTCAAGGAGCTAGTCAAGTGACACTGCCTTGGCTTGGTGACCAGAGGTGGCAATGTTACCCACAAGTACTTTCACGGAAATGAGAAGGCTGGCTTGTGATGAGACCCCCTTTCTCTTGGCCATGCAACCAAGAGCCACTACCCTAGCGTGGTAACCAACTGCTGGTAGTGTCATGCCGTTAAGCACCCATGGACCTAATGGGTTGGCTCGTGATGAGACCCCCCATCCCTCAACTAGGTCTTGATTTATTTCTTTACGGGTCCCTTTGTTTCTTGCTGAGAAGCCTTTTATTGCTTTCTCGGGGATCCTTAGGCGAAGCATCTCGAGGTTTTATTCTTAGGATTTTATTTTCAGCTGCTTTTACCCCCCATGCCTTTAGCCCATTCTTCCTACAAGGTAAGGTACAACCCCTAAATGAATGGCTAATCCTATGCCCAGACCAATGTAACGGGATGGGTGAGCGGGAAATAAGGTGGAAAGTGGTATGTATGACGGGAACGGACGATGAATTTTCAGAAATCCCCCCAGTTGCAACTCAAAACCTATGGACACAAGCTTGCTAGGGCATCCTGTCATTCCCCCCAGACATGGTCAAGTGGACAAGCATAAGATCCAAGCACCTGTTAGAAACAAAGGAATCAAATGCACATATTCAAAGGCTTTGAGGATCAGAGTGACACATACCATGATACTCGGACTCATTACCTCATGGAGCAAGAACCATCTCTGATGCAGGACCAAGCCGAAGGTGATGGATGTTGCTGCTGCTGCTGACAAAGTGGAGGCGTTGAAAGGGAGAAAAGATGGGCCCTCCAGGGCCATGCTCAAGTCGGCTCAAGTCGATCTGGCTCTCGGTACTCCATGTCTAGGACCTGTGGGCCTCGAGACATAATCTCCTAGTTATCCCTGAAAGTGGGGGATAACATCTGGCTCCAACTCGGGGACATGTGCTCACCGTAGAGCGCATGAGAAAGCATATCTGGAATAACTTGCAACCTGCTTGATCTCAATAGCAAACATTAGTAACCATTTGGGGTGGTTAGAAAGCAAACTACTCTAACATGCAATGCAGATGGTACAATACAATGAATGCAAATGCCTACTTATCTGTACTTACCTGTTGGTTGGATGCTAGATGTGGTCGAACGATCAGCAAAACCCATCCAACAACGTCCCACAATACCTGCCTTTGTGTTTCATCATAAGCCAAAATAGTGATAAGTTAAGAACAACAATAACATGAGTTAGAAAATGTATCTTATCAATGGAAACTGTAAGGTCTAGCTCATGGAGGCGGGTGGGAGGGAAAATATGATGCCAAGACATACTCTCAGGAGAGTTCTCAATCCATCTCAGAAATGGATTGTGAAAAGTCAAAGGTTCAAAAGATCGAATCGAGGAATTTGAATGATGGCTACCCGACCCGCGACACATTGGCAATTTCTCGCGACACAATTAAAGTGTCGTGACACTTTCATTATGTCGGATGTGTTGCGAAATTTTGTGATGAAAATTTCGGGAGGGTGAAAATGTCGCCAACATTTCTGACATTTCTGAAATATCGGAGATATATTCAACAGTGGTTCATATTGAAGATCTTTGCTTGGTAAAACCCTAAGAGAGGAGCATACGTGCTTCCTCCCCTCACAAGGTTAATTTCATCCATAAGTTTGTGAAGGAAATCCTACCTAGAGTTAATCTTTTAAAGCCCTAAAGTGCTAGCACTTTAGGAGTTTGATTCTATACTCTTGATTATAATTTAATTCAAGAACTTAAGGGAGAAAAGGTTGCTAGAGCCCAAAAGTGCTTTCACTCTAGTAATCCTTCTCTTTAAGGCTTGAAATCAAAGGCCCTAATCTGCTAGCACCTTAGATTTCAAACCCTGCCTCTTAGATCTTGCTACTATCATCTCCAAACATATTGTATTGTTGTTGTAAAAGACTCCATAGCCCTAAGGCACTAATCATTTAAGCTCTCTTGTGGTGAAAGTGATCAACAAACTCTCAATTGTCATTCTTTCAAGATTTTTACTAACTTTAATAACTCTAACTTGAGCTAATTCACTAATATACTTGCTGCTGTTGCAAAAGTTTGCTACAACCATCCTAACATATACTAATTTTCTGCATACATTGCTCTAATAGTGGCTTAACATACCAAGAAATTGCATCTAATGATTGGATATTGTTGTATTGAGTAAATGTTAATTTTTCATGATAAATTGTTGCAATTTGGAATTGTAATTTTTGTTACTGTTACTATTTATGTATTGTTGCTGTATTTCTGTTAATTGCTGCAATTTTACAACAGCCATAGCATCTTTAACTGTTTAGTGTCTTTAAGAGGTTTTACTTGCATACTTGTACTTGTAAATCTTCATATACATGCTATAAGTGTTCTTGTTCAGGGCAGATACTCATACGAACTTCATACCTATTTTCCCTTTGACCTAGACTTTGACTTAGGTGATCAAGAGATGGGGCGGTAGGCTTGGCTATCAAACTTGCTACGTTGATCCCTTTAGGTCACCAGGGAAGCCTCCCCCATCACTAAAACCAGGGGATTTCTTACTAAGGTGACAATGGTAGGATTTCCTATAATTACACAATATTTCGTGATCTTGTGTTGGGCTTTGCACAACTACAAGTCCTGCGATAACATTTTGGCGCCGTCACTAGGGAGGGATGAGTCATTCTCCTCAATGACAAATCTTATGGTAGGATTCTCCCGAAGCCCCTATCTCATAAGCTTACCTAGCAACTCCAATAAGGGTGATTCCCCCACCTTCCTTTGATGATCTAAGATTGATCATCTGGCGACTTGACAAAGTCCAAGGAGGTACACTAACCCTCCTAAGACCTACAAGAGAAGGATTCCTCGTAACTCGGTTGTAGTAAAATCATTGTTTGGTGGAAACCTCCCCTTGAATACAATGGCTCAGACTCAAAAGCAATGGGCATCCAAACTCTTCAAGCCTTTGGACATGTCAGCTATCCCAGGCTACCCTCGACAGATGCCTCCCAAGTATGAGAAGTGGTTGCCCAAGTTCTCTGGTAATGATGTGACCAATGCCGAAGAGCATGAGTCATTTTTGGGCCTTCTTTTAGCTCAATCCAGTAGATGACAAGGCTAAAGATTTGGTGATGAAAATTTTCTTTGCCACTCTTCATGACGCTGCTAAAAGATGGTATGATAGTCTCCCCTATAAGAGCATTAAGACAGTTATCCACTAGTTTTCACAAGATGGATTTCCTGAAGAGCTGCCAAATAATGAGCAGTCAATGCTCATATGACAAAGTTCAGAGTTCAGCCGGTTTTTCAAAAGACCATTTTTTTTCTGCATTTCCACCATTGTAATAAATGACCTAAGTATGAGATATTGTAAAAGGCTATTGGTCACTTAAGACCTAGGTACGAGCATGTACTCTAGAGTGTTTTTTGTCACTTGTTAATTATTTTTTCTGCCTGCCTTTGTGGGCGATTAAATAATTTCTAAGTTTTTTTTCACTCAGAAGACTGACTCCAGAGTTGGAGTATGCGCTGGTGGTTGGGCCTTGGCATGGAAAATTAGTGCCTAGTGTCTAAATGTATATAAGCTCATACTAGGTCATATTAATTGAGTCATTTGGAAATTGCGGCTAGGTTTGATAGGTTTTTTTTTAATGTTTCAGTGAATTAATTAAATTCCCTTAAAAATGGAAATTTTTAATTCTAAGTCAATAAATTGTAAAAATATGGCATCAAACATTGTCAGATGCCATATTTATGGTTGTTTTCCAGTCCAGAGTATCATGTAAACTCCTATTTCCTTTCTTTCGAGACAAAAAAATGATTATTATCACTAAAAAATGAAAATTACTCTAAAAATACGGAAAATGGGTGATTTAATTCTTTTCATATTTTTTAGGAGAACTGGGGAACATGTTGGAAACATGTTTTTCTTACGTCCCCATTTGACTGAAGACCAAGGCAAGTTTAACTAAGGTGGAGGCGACTTCACTAGGGGTGAAAGGCATGGAGGAGATCCCAAAGAGGGAACTCGACCCCACTTAATGAGGTGGCACATTCCTAAGGAGGGGCGCACATCCCAAGGCTCCTAACTCGCCCTCACACTCCCACTCACTCCCACTTCCACTCCACTCATCCTTACATCACTCCACTCCACTCACCCTTCACCCTACATCACTACCCATCCACCCCACTCCACTCCACACCTCTCTCCGTTTACTCATGAGCCACTCCCCTTCACTCTAGTGCATCTCCTCCTAAACTCTCACGCATCTCTTGGAAATGTCACCCCTTAGGCTATATAAACAAGCATACCCCTCCTCCATTCCAGAGTTCGGTTTTTGGAAAGCATTGTATCATTGTTGTAATCTTTCATTGGAATAATAAAGTCTTTGGAGCTCATCTTTGGTGTATGGTACTATGTGTGGATGAATGTTGGACATACATGAGGTGATGTAATCTCAATATTTTGCATTTTGTCTATTGTTTACTTGGCTGATCATAGGGATATTATTATCTAGTTGGAGTGAGTTACTTAGTTTGTTTACTATTTAATTCACTTGTTAATCTATGCTTAATATTTCATTGCATGTTTTGTTTCTGTTCAAACTAATATGCTCTTGAAGTTTTCTGTGTAGAAAAACACCAAGTATACATGTATTTGCAGGTATTTTGTGTTGCATGCATGATCTTTCTCTTGGAGAGGAAAAGAAGCTCGGTTGCATCCCTTGTTTGTCCAAGGAGTTCTTAAAGAAGACATTCTCCCTCTTCCTCACATCAAAGGAACCCCATAGCCCAAGTGTTCCAGAATCAAGCGAAAACTCCAAAACATTTGATAAATTCTCCCCCCTCTCTATTTTCTTTGGTTGCATATTGCTTAGATCAGTTTTAAAGTTCATCTTGGATATCTAAGGTTGCATGCATTAATTTTCTAGATCTAGTTGCAATTCTTTCAAATTAAAGAAGTAGATCTAGGCCATTTTCTAGCATTTTCTAGTCTATTTTCTTCTAGATCTTAAGCTAGTTAATTGTCTTGTTTTGCATTTAAAATCAAGCTAGCTAGTTGCCCTATGCTTGCTGTTTTAGGACAGCAAACATAAACAACTAGAAGAGCCCAAGTTAAGTTCATGGAAAGTGTCAAAAAAATCTAAAAATTCCAACTTTTGCCTTAGAAAATTTTTGATAATTTTTTTCTAGTTTTAGTAAGTCTTTTAAAACTCTTTTTCATCATATCTTAACAAGATTTGTTTGATGTTTTCTTGCAGCAATAACAGGTACAGGGGGAGATTCCGTCAAATTTTGGCGAAATCAAGGCTTTCGAAGCACCCCGTGGGGTTTTTACTTCATCAACGAAGTTTCTCTACTTCTTCTTTTCTTCTAGTTTCTTCAAGATCCAAAATTTATAAGGATCCTTTCTTCAAAGTTAAGGTCAAAGAGAAATTTGTTCTCAGTGTAATAATTTTAATAAAAGCGGGCCCTTTGTGCCCAGTTTCTCCATCTCCATTAGGGGGATTTGTGTGTCTTTGTGTGGCTTTCCTTTTTTGATGCTTCCTTTCAATCCCTGTCTAAGTGGAAAAGTTGGGTCAGTGGTGAGTGCCCTATTAAGTCTAATAAGTTTTAGGCCTATGAGACTAAGGTAAAGTTAGTTAGTGAGTGTTAGGCAAGATGTTGCTTACCAAAGGTTAGGTGCTTGAACCAAAAACGAAATTGAATTGCTTGCAAATAATGAAGTGCTCAACCACAAGATAAAGTTGGAAAAAGCATAAAAATAACTTGCAAGAATTGAAAGAATGAGTTGCCTTAAACCATTAACATCATTGCACGCCTATGATACTTTGCAAGAAAATGAAAGTGCTTGTGAAAGATTATGAAATAGCAACAAGTACTTGAACTAAATAAACTTGCAAATGAAGGATTAAGATAACACGAAATAGATCACTATGCCTCCATGGCCCTAAGCTAGTATTAATGTGTGTTACTTCTACTTGTAGATAATTTTTAATCCATTAAACACATTATAAGTAAACCATTAAACTAGCCATACATTTTTGGGGGTTGGCTAAGCTAAGCTCACTCCAAGGTGTAGGCAACAATAAAATGTAAATGCTTGAAAGAAGTAAAATTACACTAAACAAACCACATACAATGGCACAAGGTGGAGACAAGCCTTCCTATTTTGTGCCAAAGAGAGTTGAAATGAATGAAGTAAAATGCTAAAACAACCTAGCCACACAACCTTTTCCTAATGACAAGTGGGGCAAACAAATAAAGAAATATTGTAGAAAATTAAAGGACTACCTAGGCTTACGATTTTGGGGGTTGGCTAGGCCAAGCTCACACCAACATGTAGGCACAAATTTAATAACAAATTGCAGAAAATTATTAACAAGAATGAAAGCTTCTTGGGGACTCCTTAGGGCTTGCTACAATGCTAGAAAGGAGAAAAGGAGAGATGGGTATTGTTACCCAACAAGGTGAGGCCTTCCTTGAGTGTTTTGTGGCCTAATTTGGGCAGCACTTCCCCTTGTACTAGCGAGAATATGCAAAAAACAACAAACTATTGTTTGCTGAAAATGCTGCAAAACACAGAAAAAGTCAAAGAAAAATTCTCTTTTTACACAGAAAATTTCTGCATAAACATTTCAACAAATAAAATGATTGAATGACCTATTCTAATATGTTAGCAAACCCAAATTTTTGAAATGTATGAACAAAAAATGAATGCTAGAAAGTAAGGAGGTTCAAGTTGGGTTATGAAGGCAAGCTTCCAACACAAAGCTAGCCTTGCAAATTGTGAGCAAGTAAGCTAGATCAAACAAACTAATTTGCTAATCTACTACTCTACACATATAGATCTCACAACAACACTATTGGAAATCTACTTGTTGCCATCCTTATACACACTTGCAAACATGAGCTAAGTCTGGCTCACTTAGTGTGTCCTTGGAGGCACAATGCTTAGGTTCGCAGCCCACACTGTCACTTTTACCGGAACCTCTTCCATCTAGGCTTACTCCTAGGGAAGCCAAAGGGGGTAGACCTTAGTTACTAGATGTGTTAGAGTTAGGTTCTAGGAGTTAATTTTAGTTTGTTAAGGTTAGAGGGGATTCTAATCCTAAGATGCTAAGGCAACCATGCAAGACGCAAGGGTTAGCATGAAAAACAAGCTTTTTCCCTAGGTCAACTAAGACTAGTGCTTAGAAATTGGGCAAAGGGTGAACTAGGTTAAGGGGTGTTTCTTTACAAAAGAGTACAAGTTACAATTTTACAAGAAAGAATAACTCAATAAAAGAATATCATGTACATTTACTTACAAGATTTACAATTTAAAGAATGATAGATTACGACAACAATCTAACCAAGTGTTTGTTCAATGTGTGCAGGATATAGAAGATCAAAGCATCAAATTACATCACCATTTACACAAGATTATCATCAACACATTATTTCATCAACAAATTCCAAAGTTTAAGAGAATTAAACACAACGATTATGAAGAGTATTGGAGACAATCTACACTCTTAATTATTAAGCCTCCCAAGTATTCTATTAGATTTGGTCAAGGGTTTAATAGTTAGGCTTTTCTTAAGATTTACAAATTTTATTAGCTTTCACCAAAACCTCCTCCTTCTGTTGCCAAATAACTATTGGACGCTCAAGATAGTATGGCAAAGAGGCCAACTCTAGCAGAACCAGTCAACCCTGACAGTAAGAGTACTTCTCGGAGAGGACACCCACCTAGAGCGCCACAGGACAGTCCCCTGCCACTACCCTCTGTTGTTTTCTTCAAACCTGTTTTAGATGGTGGAGATGGTGCTCTAAGGTACCCTAAAGTAGTCTATTAAGTATGTATAATGATTAGGTAGACTTTTAGGTGATTTAAAGAGTGTTTAGAAGGTTTTAAAGTACTTTTTTAGTGCAAATTAATGATATGGCCGAAACTGTTACTTGCTCAAAAAGTGTGTTGCTTAAGCTTAAAACAATGAGTGAATCAACACATATAAAGCAAATAAGAGAGATAGCTGAAATAAATAGAGATTATATCATATGCACATCAATATAAGTTTGATTAGATACCATAGATCAATGGCAAGAACAATTTGCTTTAAGAGATGAAGAAAAGAGATTATTAAATGTGTTTGCCTACTTAACCACTCAACAAATTCCAAGCCCAAGACGTGGCTACCAATAGATATAACCAATGAATCAATAAACCACTTTATGTGTTAAGCACCTTAAGATGTCTTAAGCATGAATAGTAAAACATGTGCTTATGAGATATTTAAGAGCTTGAAGAGAAATGAACTAAGCAAGATCAAATAGAAAAACTTAAGTGTGTTGCCCAATGGGCTTAAGATGAGAGATTAGATCTAAAACATAAGCATTAAGAACATTAAACCATTAGATCCATCACATCACATGAAAAATTAAGCATTAACACTTATCCTTACCTCTTTGGGGGGTTCCTCTCCCAACTAGGTAGGCTATTAGGTTATCTTGTCTTAGTTAGATTGTTGAATTTACATGCAGC